>VWYK01121518.1:0-89640 GCA_013399775.1 Semnornis frantzii
AATTTGCCTTTTCAGTTTTCTCCTATTTGTGTTTTTCTTCTGGAGAAATGTTTAAGTACTAATACCTGAACAGGCTGGGTGTTTGCTCTTTCTCTGCCTTTGGTTGTAATTCACAGAGCTCAGCTTGTACCTCCAAACACAGCTGCACTTAGTGCCATCATCCCCTAGCACACAAGCAGTGCATTTTCCCTTCCAACCATACTTAGCCTCACCTCCTGATTGTCTGGAGGCAGAGATAAACCAGCACATTTTAACAGTACTCTTCTGCTAAACCTGGAGCCAAAGAGAACCACAGAACTCTAAGAAGGTATTCCCTGAATATTCCTCTCACTGCTGTTGTTTGTTTCTTTCTTTCAGGCAAATAACTGAAGCTATTTAAGAAGATTTCAATCTAAAATGGAAATAGTTTGGAAGCCCTAGATCAAAACTAATCTCTGGCCTGTATGCAAATGGGAGACTTTGTTATTCAATGTCTGGTTTATACTTGCTACGAGTTTCAATAATTCTCTTCATAAAGAAAGGGGAAATGCTTTCTGAGGTCACAAAACATCTGGGGGTCCTGGAATCCACAGGACAAGCTTTTGTGTGAGAACCACAGAGTCATAGAGTGGTTTAGGTTGGAAGGGACCTCAGCCAGTTCCAACCCCTCTGTGCCATAGGAAGGGACACCTCCCACTAGAACAGGTCACTCAAGGACTCATCCAATCTGGTCCCAAACCCCTCCCTGGGCAACCTGTGCCAGTGTCTCACCACCCTCACTGTAAAGAGCTTCTTTCTCACATCCAGTTTCAAACTCCCCTCTGCCACTTCGAACCCACTGCCCCTTGTCCTGTCATTACAAGACCTTGTCAATATTCCCTCCCCAGCCTTCCTGTAGCTCCCTTCAGATACTGGAAGGATACTCTAAGGTCTCCTGGAAGCCTTCTCTCCAGGCTGCAGAGCCC
Source organism: Semnornis frantzii (assembly GCA_013399775.1). Lineage (NCBI taxonomy): Eukaryota > Metazoa > Chordata > Aves > Piciformes > Ramphastidae > Semnornis > Semnornis frantzii. The sequence continues at coordinate 945 of VWYK01121518.1, forward strand.
AAACTCTCTCAGCCTGTCCTCACAGCACAGTTGCTGCAGCCCTCTCAGCATCTTGGTGGCCTCCTCTGGACTGGCTTCAACACTTCCATGTCCTTCCTGTGCTGGGGNGCCTGCAGTTTTACAGCCCACCCAGGTGCAGGACCTTACACTTGGCCTTGTTGAATGTTATGAGATTGGCCTGGGCACACCTCTGCAGCCTGTCCAGGTCCCTCTGGATGGAATCCTGCCCTCTAGCAAGTTACCTCTGCCACACAGCTTGGTGCCATCTGCAAACCCTCTGAGGGTGCCCTCAATTGCTCCGTCTGATTAATCACTTAAAGGCAAAGTGATCTGTTTAGGCTCTCTCTGAGGTTAATGAAGCCCATGCAGCTTGGGTTGAGGTGTGAGCATGGGTGAGGTGCAATCCTTTTCAGAAATCTGGCCATAGTTATCTTGGTTCCATAACTCCAACAACACTTTGGGAGAGGCATTGCTGAAGGACTACTTTGCTGATTACCTTCAGCTGCTGTAGTACACTCTGCATCATCTCTCTCAGCTATCATCAGTTTGCATCAAACTAACCAAGGTGCAACAGAAAGAAAACCAAGCATTTGAGACCTGCTCCTGAGATCTGCAGGCCCAGTTGAGGCAGAGCAAGGCCTGCCCTCACCAAGCAAATTGCTGTTGATAACATCTGCCCATCCAGTGCCACGTGAGCTCCTGGCACCCAGCACTGGCAGGTCTCTAGAGCAGGGCTGATACTCTGGCAGTACATGGCTATCTCCCATGAGGATATGCTAACTCCTTTTGTGTCACCTGGTCTGCAGAGACACAGCACCCTCTGACATGGACAGTGTGTTCTAGCCACGTATTAATTCTGGGAGGGGGAGGAATAGCAGCAGATGCAAAGGCACTGCTAAAGGCACAGTGTTATCTGCTGGACGTTGATTACAAGCACAACCTCAGCTTCCCAATACATTTATTCTCCCAACCACAACAGATTTTTTACCACTTTTCTCAGCAGTATCAAAATCCCACCAGTACTCCACCTTTGGATTACTAATTGCTAGCAAGGTGCAGTTCTGGCTGTGCTATTCTGTGTGGAGCACAATTGTGAAAAGCTTTCTATCCCCCTTTCCTTTCTAAGAAATGCTTTTTGACTTACTGGCAAAATAACTTCCCTCTAATTAAGTTATTAGGATTAAGTGTATGTTATCAGACCACACCACGCAGATATTTCTGCCAGTATTTCCATGACCATAACCATATATATTTGACAGGCATAATTATAACATATTACTTTCCAGCTAAGAATGAGTAGGTGGGACTCTCACAGCATGATATCTCATTATATTTCCTACAACACATTACTGCTGTTTTTTTAATGTTTGACTTCTCAGTCCTTCCCTGATGTCCTCAACGATTTCCTCCACCAAGCATTCTACCACTTCACCCTCCCCTAATTAATTCTTAACTTTAAATTCTCCATCAACCTTAATTTAACTCTCCATAGATAAAAAAGCTTTGGAAAAAACCAACCCTTGGTGTGAAAGTGTTTGCCAGGCAGCTTTTCCCTGAGCTTTTGCAGCTTTAAATCTGATCACACAAAATACTGAGCCCAGTGCAGTATATTGTTGTGTTACAATAGCGAGGCCACTTTCCCAAGTGCTACTGGGCTCCATCAAAAGCACAAAATTAGACTCCAGGTGTGGAGATGTTGAGTACCTGCAGCTTCACTCTCAGCAACGAGACTTTGCAAGTAGCTCATCACCTGACGGGCACCTCCTGGGACCAGGCACTGAGAGTCTGCTCTAAATGCAGGTCTTTTTTCTTTCAATTGCCAGAAAATTCCTGCTCCTCCAGCATACATGTAAGCAGAGAATACAAGAGGAATTGTGTTTGATTCCAAAACCTCAGTGAACAGATTTCTAGGGTCCTTTTCAGTATCTTTATGAGAAGGGAAAAAAAAAAAATACAAATTAGTCTCTCAGGTCAAGGGCTGTATGCACAGCACCTAAGTGGAGAAGAGCTGAGACAGACACAACAGTTAAAACTGTGGCATGGGCATCCTCCTCTTTCTTTCCCACATTATAACTTAAACAAAAGAACTCCTAACTTCAGTATTAGGAAGCATTTTGCTCTGCATTTAATTATTTTTTAACCACTGCACTCATTGGAAACAGCTGAACTCCTGTAAAGAGCTTGAGCAGGGAGAATGATGTGCAGTAAGTCTGGTTTCAGATCAGTGGGCTGCCAGCTGCTGTGGTCTCCTCTGTGCTGAATCCCCACCGCAAAGCAGACACTTAAACAGCAAATGCAAGGGCTGGGAGTGAACGTCACTAAGCTGACAGATCTTAAGTGATATCAGCAGTTCTAGATTTAGTTTGTGGTGAAATCAAAATCCCACTAACAGAGATACTGACAGCATTTCATGTGTTTTGGCTCCAGTTCTCTGTACCTTCAATGGCCCTTAGTTTGATGCACAAAACATTCACCGCCAGCTTCGTTACATGTTATAAATCAATGTGTTGAGAAATGAGCAGCATTCAGTAATTCTAAACAAAATTTCCAGCCTGTTCCATCTAGCCAAAGCTTGTTAACCCAAGTGCTTTAGTTTTTAAGCTATGAAGAGGCACTAAATATTGTGCTTGAGTACTGTAGCCTGCTTTTCAATGACTAATCAAAGAGCATGATGCTGGACTGTACTTTGCTCTTTGCCCAGTTTAGTCTGTGTCAGAACAACCATTTTAAATGGTTTCAGGGCTTAAACTAGGCATTTAAAATGTATAAAGTTTTGTTAATGTGGCAGTAAGAACAGTGAAGCAGCAATCAGAAAAAGGGACAATCCCAGGTAGAGACAGAGACAGGTCTGCATTTCCTGGAGACTAAGTGATTACAAAGAGCCTCCCTCCAAGTTCATGCTCATTTAAAAATCAATCAAAACAGTGAAACAAAAAAGGAATAACTGTCATAGGAGGGCAAGGAAAAAAGTGAAATCATTGTAACCAAAACCCAGGCAGCAGCAACAGTGCTGTGTGCCCTTGTAAAGTGATTAACAGCAAAGCATCCACTTTTGGAACCACACAGGCTCTGCTCTGGAGCTGCATGAGTCAATTACCAACTACCAATGCTTTCCTCAGGGCAATACAGATAGATGTAAAATTGAACCACAGTGATGTCAGCAGCACAAACAAAGTTTTGTCTATGCCAAGCAAGGCTTTGTCTCTGAGCTGGGACTCACAACAGCCCATCTAGATCAGAGGAAATAATTCATTATTGAAGATACTGCTGCTCTGCAAAGGACCCAAACTAGACTGGCTGCAGCAAATGTTTTGCTTTCCTGAATATACAGCACCTGATAGCTTCATTACAGCTGTAATAATACTACAGTGACATCTTTTGATTATGATTTAACCATCCATTATAAATTTGGACACAAAAAGTACTCTAAAAAATAAAAGGCAGTTTACCCTATGTCCACAATAAGCCACATTTCAGAACATCTTCCCTATCCTTTCTGCCACACTAAATTATACACATTTATTATGATCCTGCTTGATCTGCAGTCTCTGACACTCCTGAGTTTAACCTGTTGTACAAAAAAAAAAGGCAGCTGAAATATGAGTTAGCTTCTGAATGGTATTTTAAAGACCTCAGTACCAACAAAAACAACCCCAAACCAACCTGCTATTAAGTCTATGTAAATTAACCTACATCCAAAGTTAGAGTTCAACCCACACCTAAGGGAAAGAGGGAAATGTTTTTCTCTCAGTCTGTTCACTGGGCACTGTCACATCTTGTGTAAGATCTGATGCTTTCAGAAATTACATTTTCATGTCATAAAACCTATCCATAAGCACTTTCAAGTGCTATGTTTGGAGCTAATATCCAAGACTAAGGAATGCAGGAGATGAAGAAGTTAACATGACTGAGGCTGAATCAAGCTGCCTTGCCTCTCTCTTCAAAACCTGCTTTCCTTGACAGTAGTGCACAGTACCAGCAACGTTCTTCATAGGAAATTCCATAACTTTTAGTTTTGCCTAAAATGTGATTTCACTGAAAACAATATTTACCACTGAGCTGAGAAGAGAGTGAGGCTGTGAAGGGCAGTGTGGAGCCCTGTGTGGAGCCCTGTGTGGCTATCCTGAACCATCAGATCTGTGTCTGCAGGCACCATTGTGCAGCTGATGGAGCCAACGTCAGACCAGTCACGTTCACTGTGACTTTAGAGCCACTCCTCTAATTCTTTTGGAGAACACCAGGCTAAACACACAAAAATACTATTCTGGGCTCATTTCACTCTTTCACAGTTTGGCCCTCACGTTTTCTTTCCTCTTATTCCACCAGGCACTTTTGTTACAGTTTTTTGGGGCTTTTTGCTCTGTATTCTTGAATGACCTCCAAAAACATGAATGTAAATATCCTTTTGCCACAAGCCTCTCGTCTGCCACAAAACCAAACAGTGAAGCAGCTCTGCCTCATTTACCCCCAGACTGGTTTCAGGGATTCTATCCTCATGAAAACTAAGGCCAAGTGTTTTTAATACTTTCTTTGCCATTTATCTTTCAAGTCATGCTCACCGCAGGTGTAAGGAGTGTTAGTGATTCTGTACACCTCCCTGCAAAGATTGCTTAAACAGAGCCCAAGCCATGGCACAAAAGCTGCTAAGCTTTTGATGTGTTAGGATTTTAACAGAAAAGCATTTTCAATACTCTGAAAAATTAAATGAGCAGCAAATACATTTCCTAAGGATAATCTTCTAATGCATCTTTGTACCAGTGTTTTCTGCTCAGCTAGGGCTTAACAAGGCATCCCTCTCAAATTGTCTTAATCTGGCAAAAAAATAAAAAAAGAAGAATTACAGACATAAGCAGATAACCTTTTCAGTGGTCTTAACCTGTACAAATGTAAGAATGTTGACTTTTGCTTAGTAAAGAATCAGTCGACGTAGTTGTATTATGAAGTCAGGAAATAATGAAGAAACTGACCCTTGGGGAATTTTTTTTCCCCCCTAAAGATTTCTAGGACATTTCAAGTACATTAATATTCCTAAGAGCATTAAGAGCAAACCTTACAGTCTGAAAGCATCCAGCATTCCATTGAGGCAAACTAAATATTTTTTGGGGGGTTGGGTTTTTTGTCCAACGCTGTAAATTTCCTCATCCATTATCACCTACAGAATAGCATCCAGATGATAAATGACGTCCATGAAAGGATTCAGTGGCAAAAGGTGTTTATTTGCTGCATAGACATGACACTTTTCGAGGTGCAGCCATATTTTTGGAGGTGGATGCATGCTTCACACAGGCCTCTATCTCACCCAGATCCACAAAGCAAATGCCTTCAGCAGTGAGCCACCAACAGTATTCTTCCACTTCCTCCATTGTCAGGTTTGTTCAAGCATGTTACACCAGCATGATCCCTTCTCCAGCTATCCAAAACAAACAGTTAAAACAAAAACCAGGCTTTCACTTCACTTAAGAATGCAGAGAGAACTGAAAGTGGCACCCCAATGGCTCAGCTGGAGTCCTGCAGAGCGATTTCCATATGGAAATTCAAGACGTTGATGACAGTGAAGCTCAAAATCCAAGTCTGTATTCCTTAGCTATTTAATAATTTTTCACAGGTTTCATTAGAAACAGGATTGGGATAGAAAGGACTATTGAAATGTGACAGAGGAAACCGCTCCTAGAAGCACTAATCACACATCCATAAGAGGATACGCGACAAATGGTTCTGCAGGATGTCAGAGAAATGAACATCACAGCTAACTTCCTATCGACCTAGAATACGTTATTTTCCAACAGAAAACAGTATGAGCAGTAATTTTAAGTCAAGTTGACAGATCTAAGTCCAAATCATCACAAACTTCAAAACCACATATTTAAGGGTTCTCATTAAATAGCCTCAAGAGTTCTTAGGCACCTTCATCCCTTTTTCGCTCAGCAAATACACCAAGGGAAAATGCTCGTGAGAAAAGCTTTAAATCTGCACATTCTACTGATGAAGGAGAAAAAAAAAAGTCCTAAGGATAAAAGTGTCAAAACCAGCCTGAGGTCTGGCAGCTGACAATACCAACCTGCAGTGAAGCCAGCTGGGAATCTCTCCAGAATCACTCTGGGAAAATATACTCATTTTAGAATGACAATTCGCCCTGACTTCAGCCATCTAGCTAGTTGGAAATGTTTACTGCCCAACAGAAAATAAAGAGGATTTTCCTCAGATCAACATAAAGCAGTGAGCACAGCGAGGCTGCCATTCATGCAGGTGACCTCACTAGCAGGTGTCCAGGTCTTCTGATGAGTTGTGGTTTTACCTTCCTAATGACTCATCAGGTGCTCCACAGCTCTGGCTTATCTGAAATTCTACCCCTGGGATTCCTTGCAAAAGCATCTAATGGATTCTAATACAGTCAGCCCTCTTTGTGCTACAGCTCTTGCTTTCTGAAGGCCAGCACCTTTGCAGCATGCTTGTTAAGTTATTAATTTCTTACCCTTGCTCTTCATAAACAAACAGATCTCACACAGCTGTATAAGCACAGACACAGCGGCAAACAGATGGCAGTACACAGTCTAAACATTTTGGGTCAGCTAGCATACATGCTTCTTCCTCCATTCTACATTCCCAGCCTCAGATGACCCATAAAATTAGAAGGAGGTATTCCTAATTTAAAGAAACCAACACCAGATCTGCAAGGTGCTGCAGTCTAGAGCACTGAAGAGCAGTGCCTCGTGCTAACTGCGCAGCTGCTCCTCCACCACACCAGAAGAAAGTTGCCATGCTTTTGGTTGTTTGCCCTCCTAATAAGCATGAAGGAACACTTCACAGTGGCATGCTGCAAGATTTATCTTAGCTCTTCTTAATTCCATGTTCCCATCCTTGTAAGGGAAAATAAAGGCCCCCAAACATGGGCAAAAAATGTGGGAAATACAGTTTCCAGCTGGCTGTAAAACCAAAGCAAACCAAACACTTCAGTCTTTGGCTTCATCCATTAAAGTAACGTGTATGTATCTTACCTTCTCCTCTATGTCAATTCCCATATCCATGCAAAAGCAACCAATCCCAATCAGACTCAGCAAAATACCATCTGTCTTCTTCCTTTCCATGTAATGCAGACAGCATTACAGGAACAGAATAATAAGCACGTGTTAATCAGCTCCCATTGCAGCCCAGAATGCAAAACAAGACCATTCTCTTCAGAAACACAGAGCTGTGCAAAGCTGGCATGGAACACGTACTTGAATTAGTAACTTCTGTGTATGTAAAACATCCACAGGGAAGTCAGTGCCTTCCCTAGGAACAAGGTTTGCAAACCAGGGGGACACAGCACTCAGAGGCCTCTACAGAGCTCACCTTACCTCTTTGCATCAGCAGACCCTCCCTTCTAAATGAATGGACAGAACCCTCAACATCCACTCCAGATCCTAGGTCTTCAGAGCCTTCCTATCTTCCTTCTATTTATTTGTGGGTTTATGGTTTCTATTACTGTTTTCAAGAAGAAGTAAGAATGTAAGCAGGGGCGAGGGAACCATTGTAATAAGAGCACATGACAGATTACAAAGCTTGCCCATGATAGGAGAAAGAACTCCATTGCAGTCAGATTGCTTTATGCTAGCACAAAGCCCCAGATACAAAGAAACACACACAATTAGAGGGAGAATAGGATCCCATTGTCCTAATTTGAAAATGGGATAAAAATCAAATGAGCTCTGCATTTGTATTTTCATCTGCTCCACTCAATGGGACGAAGGGAGGGAATTTAATTGATTGCAGCTAGAATACTTTCACAGAAGTGTTACACTTCATCATATTCTCCCCTAAGATATCCTACTCTTGTAAATAACTCATTCCTCTCAGGTCTCCCTCTTCTAGGAATTCCTTATCCTGTAAGCTCCTACCAGATACAGATGGACATGCAGAACTTTCTGCCTGGATATGGGTGACTAAACCTTCACTGTGTTCTAAGCCAGCCTGCTATGGGCAGCTTTTGGTTATGCAGTCACTTACAGTGAGTCTGAGTCTATATGAAAAGAGAACAGTGATGGTAGATGTAAACCAAAGCTGCAGAGATGGAAAACATGAATTACAGATCTTTGTTCTCCCAGGTGCCACCTTCTTGGCTAACTGATTTGTATTCAACAGCTTCCCCACTGACCCCCCAAAATACTCTGCTTTGTGTTCGCCACCAATTACTGCAAGCTGGGAGCAGAAACCAGTCAGCAAAATCTGTGGGGTTTTTGAAAGGACAAAGCAAAATTGCAATGGTCTTCTGCCTTCCTGAGATTAGCTGAATCAATTCAGCTATAAAGACCTTTCACCAAGGTTACCTTAAAAAAAACCCAGCAAAACTACAAGAGTGGCTCATGCTGCATTTACAGCCCTTTGCCTGCAAAAGCAAAGTTAGAACAAGAGCAGGTTCTGGTGAGGAGGTATTTAGCATGCTTACTGGTTGCCTGTGTCATGTGTCTGCATCAATACGGGGCAGGCTTGCCACAAGCAGACAATTAAAAACATAGCAAACTTGCAGGATCAGCTTACTGTCATCTCAACATTTTAGAGAGATGTGGGTTTGTGCCTGGTCAGCGCTTTGCTAATTAACTGCATTCTGGCTATTCTGCAGAAATGATGTTTTAGCTTGTAAAGTATCAGATGAATATTACAGTCAGATAAACTTGCACTGCAGAATTGTACAATTCTGTCTGTTTGCTGTACCTCACCCTAAACCAGCTCAGAAGAGGTCAAAATGTTGGTTACAGCAATGCTGTGCAGTCTTCCAACAGGAAACATCTGTACATGCAGTGGAGTTCATAAGCACTTCGGTATCTGAACACCCAATGCAGTCTCAGACCAAGAATATTACACTGCAGGTGCCTATGAAAATACTTTTAATGAATTTAGATTTCTCTAAAAAGTATTCTAGTCTATTTACTTAAAAATGAGGATGCCTTCTACTTATGATTCCATGTCACTCACAAGCTGAAAAGCAGAATCCCTTGGACTGGTGCTTGAAACAGCCGCTTCAGCATGGTTCTTAATAAACTCTGATGTGTTCTGTTGATTCTTCTAAGTTTATTGACTAAGAAGAGAGGTCAGTAGTATTAGTAAGGCTGTTTTCCTCCTTTACCTGACCTAGACCCTTGACATATCATAGCCTGACTGTAAAACAATGCTTTGTCACATGGAGAGTGCCAGTGGGTTTGCTTGTTAGGATTCTGAGCTAAAAGTTTACAACCTAAAAGGTGAGAAAGAAAAATGTCCACGTTTTAAAGACAGCCAAAGCAATCTTTGTGGCAAGCAAAAACAAACCCCTGACAGAACACAGGGCTGGCAGCTGAAAGGTAAATTATGCTTGCTGTGTTTTCTCTGAATTGAAACTTGCCTGTATGATCAGCAGCATTCAGACTCCTGGCAGGGAATTCTCCCAAAAGAGAGGGAAAACTAGGCAGGTGGCTTTAAAAAAGAACAGAGAAACATACTAAAGTATTCTGAGAGGTGAAATTGGTTAAACTGCCTAAGAGGAAAAAGGTCCATCGTATCACCTTGCTTTGAGGGGTAGAGAGAAGAGCATTGGAGACACACATCCCCTCCCTGGAGCTGTTGAAGGCCAAGCTGCATGAGGCTCTCAGCCATGTGGTCTAGTGGAAAGTGTTCCTGCCCACGGCAGGGGGGTTGGAACCGGATGATCTTCAAAGTCCCTTCCAACCCCAGACCTTCTGTGAATCTATGGAAAGCACATGCATGTATGGAAAACTTCTTCCTTACAGTTTCTTCATAGGTAGTCCCTTCTGGAAGTAGACAGAATGAGGGGCAGACTACAGACAGAGTGAAGGGCTGTATTTCAAGCAAGCAGTCAGCAAAAGATTCAGCTGACAGCCATGAACACAAGAAGGATAAACTGCATGGGGACAGTAGACACAGCATTGTCTTGTCACAAAAGCATGAACACAGCAGCAGTCATAGGCTCTCACTGGCATGACACAGCTGCAAGATGCCTCCGTTAGACTTCCCTCCAAAGTCAGGAGTCATTCCTGCTTCATCATTACTAGTTGACAGGAGCTTCTAAAATCCTCAAGATTGGATTAATTGTGCATTTTTTTAAAGGCGGTTCATAATCTGGGAGTGGGAGGAGTAAGCAGAGATCAAAAATAGCTTGAGAAGAAAAAAATAACAGCTCTCCTTTACAATTACTGTGAAAAACCAGAAGAGAAAAAGGGAGTGCATTCTGAAGCACAGCTGCTTGTCTGTCAGTTAAACCCACTCTCATCTCAGATTGCTAGCCCAGGTTTAGCACATCCCCACCTGAGAGCACTTGTTCCTATCAGAATAGATGGAACCAAGGAGTCTCAATTGCTTCAGTAGCTTGGGAGGTCTCAGTCTTTCTGAGCAGGCAAACAAACAATATGGCCTTCCTCTTCCACAGAACTCTGCTTTGTTCCTCTCCAGATATCAAAACCATTTTTCAAATGCTAGAATTTTAAAACTCTTCTCTTCTGGGCACCATATAAATGCCAATCTTGGGGTAAGGCACAAAACAAGCCATTTGTCTCTAGGCAATCCAACAGCAGAGAGAAGATAATAAATGCCTGGAACACACAACATAGAACAAAATAGTTTAAGAGGAGACCACTGAACTTCTCGGATTTGCTTATTCTTCCACCAAATTTCATTACAGATCATGTAGTAAAGATAAATATATTGAAGATCAGATCCTAATTTAATTCATGACACTCATAAATGATCACTCTCGTCAGAATGGAGGCCCTACTGTAGAGACAAGAAAAGCTCTAGGCTAGACTTGCAATTTAGGTGTAACCAGGTGCATCCAGTTTCAGATTAAAAAGACCCAGAACCTTAATTTGTGTAGTTCACAGATATCCCTTTCCTCATTAGCCTCACTTTTTGCTGCACTCTTTTCTTATTTCTGGCCTGTAATTTAAGTTACATCATCACCAGTAAATATTTGTTAAATGCCTGTCAACATGCAAAAGCAAGCTTAGGTGCTATACAGGGAGAATATCAAACTTGTGTTCCTTAGCTATGGCTGCAACAAGAAACAAAAGGGGGAAAAGATTCCACTTTCATATACAAATATTACTGTTTGCAACTGACAAGAGAAAAAGAGGTCACAAAGCCTGTTAAATAACAAACAGCCATGGCTTTGGCTTTTCTGTTTCATTTCTCAGGAGACTCACAGAAGTCATAGTTCTGTACCTAGCCAAAGAGAAAAGTTTTCTTTGTGGAAACAAATTAAAAAAAAAAAAAAAAGCCCCAAATCCCTAATAAGTAAGAAAACCAATTACACACCATCAGTAAAATACTGGGAAGGCCTCAAGCCTAAAGAGAATGCAAGAGGCAGAGATGAGATAGTCCCAACAACTAGCACTAGATAGGAGGAAACTTGCCTACAGACAGAATTAATGACCCTGTGCCGAGCACTGAGGAACTGCCAACAATTCTACTCTGCTTGTGGACAAGTCTTGCAATGAAGACACAAAGCTGTTTCTCCAGAAAGGACTGGAGGCTCTCCAATGAAAGACACTGAACAATAAAGCTGGCCTTTAAAGAACTGCTTTTCCTCCCTTAGTGTGTACCAAAACACTCAGAATTACTCATAACCATGCCTCTCTGTAGTGATGAGGAAAGGTAGGAATAAAACCTGAAGAAGCAGCCACAACCAAGTTTAAATGCAAAAATGTCACCTTCTACAGCAAACACATTTGCTTCTAAAATCAGCTCCTTTGAGGCAAGATAACAGGTTTTCTAATGACTTAATTAATTTTACACTGGGTGTATTTTGCAAGTGCACTAAATTAGACAGCAAATTGCTGTCTCTGCTTTGGTAAGAAATGGTTGTCTCCAAACAGATCTCTACCACCAGCGCAGCGTAATTCATACCGACAGTTTGTTCTAATTACAGCTGAATATAATGGTTCAGCTGAGATACCAAATAACACTTTGCTAGATGGTAAATAAAATAAAACACATTACAAATCCAAGTTATTTTAGCTGAAACCTGTTGTTTTGTGGGGTTTCTTTCACTCTCACATAACACTGCTTAAAGGTATCTCATAGCAGGTAACACTGATGTTGATTGAGAGAATGAGAAGCTTTGTAGCTAACAGATATATTTCTGCTCACAGGCCACATAATAGTGATACTTTCTTTTCCTCCCAGTTGTACCAGGACTCTCCCAAACTGCAACAGCAAAAATCGACCATCAGCTGACAAAACCTGAGGTGCATATCCTTCTCTCTCCTTGAACGTCTGGATTCTGGTCTGTCAAGATGGACTTCAGCAAGTGGAGTTCCAGAACAGTTGGAGTTGGAAGGGACCTCCAGAGGCCATCTAGTCCAGTTAAGTAGGTGAGCTCCTGGTTCAGCGAAAAGACAGAACCACAGCAGCTCATCTTTGTCATATCTGCATATCATAAGGTCCTCTTGGCAAGGTAGCAGGACATCCCAGCACTCAACACTCAAACATGAATGCAGCACGAGGAAGAAAAATGGTGCCTCAGACAAGGGCTTTTGGTGCACGTAAGACAGCACAGGAGCTTACGAGCTGGTGATATGGAAAGATTACCTAAGGAGTGATAGCTTTAGGGAACACAGCAGGGCTAAATGTTAAACAGATTCTACTTCTCTTTTCTTTCAAATGCCTTGGTAGCCTTCTGCCCAGCTAGAAACAAGGTTTGGAAAGTACCTGGCAGGAAGTATGAAGTTGTGCAGTAAGAGAATCAGTTTTCTGCATACAGTACATGTGGCTAAGGAACACAAGCAGCAGAAAGGCAAGGTCTGGCCTTAACCTGCCACATCAGCAAATCACACAGTCACAGGCTGCTGGGGCTTGCAAGGGTCCTCTGGAGATCCTCCAGTCCGACCCCCACTGCCAGCATGAGGTCACCCTCCACAGGCTGCCCAGAATCACAATGCCCAGGTGAGTCTGGAATTCTCCAGAGAAAGAGACTCCAGAAGTGCATTTGGTTGCATCAGAGGTGACTGGGTGCAACCAGCTAAAAAGGGACTTGTGTCTCAAACAGTGCTTAATAGCAGGTCAAGCCTTAACTTGCACCTGTGTTCTTTGTCCCCAGGTGCAGGACTCTACGCTTGCCCTGGCTGAACTTCATTAGGTTACTCTCTGGCCAGCTCCCCAGCCTGTCCAGCTCTCACTGAACAGCAGCACAGCCTGATGGTGTATCAGCCACTCCTCCCACTCCAGCCTATAAGTACACTCCATCCCTTTTCCCAGGTTGCTAATGAATACTCTGGACAGGACTAAACCCAGTACTGACCCCTGGGGAACACCACTGGTTACAGGCCTGCAGCTAGACTCTGCTGCTTCAAATAACAGAGCCCTGCTTGGAGATGCTGAGACAGAGACCTCTGGCAGGCACAGCTGTGTGGTACAGGAGTGACCATTTTGGCAAAAGAGCCAGGACCTGAAGATCTGGGCTGCTCCTGCAGAGAGAAGCATGGAGCAGCACTAACATACGTGTTTCCAACATTGTCAAACCTGCCTCCACATTAGCTTCAGAGCAAAGGAATGCACAGATTCTCTGCATTTGCAGAGCCCCTCCTTTTTCACATTGGCATCCTGCAGAAAGATTAATCTTTATAAGAAGGCAGGAAAATTCTGTTGGATGATATGAATGAGGCATGCAGTTAATCCACCATGATTCCATTAAGAAGTGAACCGATGTTCAGCCAACTAATTACCCATTCATTAAAACAGAACCATAAATGACATTTCCAACACATTACAAAACCCCTCTCTAGTAATATTTTCCCATCTACATCTACTCTGACATTTATATTCTACGTCTCTTTCATAATTATTTCAAATAATTCCTCTGACATATTGAGGGGAAAATAGCTTAAAAAGAGATTACTTACCACCTATCAGTTGCTCACCAAGAAAGGGGCAGGACAAAGTAATTATGCTGCTGTATTAATTTGCAGATGTCCCTAACAATCACTATTGTGGCTCAACTTTGCCCTGGAGAAAAGTTTCCAGTGCTTGCTTGAAGTTATTTACACACATGTACACTGCCAAAACGAACACGCAGAACTAACTCGTTTGGAGTCACAGAAAGCAATGCGGCACCCAAAGGCAGCACAAGCCAGAAGTGAGTTCCAAAGCTGGAATGTTCGTGTCCCCTTTGCCCTGCTATGACTACAACAGCAGCTGCTGCTGGCTGAAACAGAGAAGCAGAGTGCAGAGGCTCGCACAGGTATCTCAGACAAAGTACAAGCTGAGTTTCAAGCAACAAGAGAACTTATTACTAAGTACCAGTTATCTGGGGCATGCTCACTCGGGCATTCCCTGTACCTGTTGGGTAATTACCGAAGTCACAGAGGCTGACAGCTTGCAGGAACCAGCCCAATCCCGGGGCCATGCAGACCAACAAACATATCTGCAAGCTGCAAGTGGATTCTTTTGGCAGATTTTCATATCAGGCTTTTTTATGAAGTCTATTTATTTGTTCTAACACCACCATACAGTATTAATTTCTGCTCCAAAAAGTCTGCATACATTCATCCTTCCTGCACAACTCCATGTTTGGGCTTCCAAACTGCACATCTCTGAGCAGTCTCTTCCATCTTGCTCTTGTTTGCATGGTTCCTGTCCCTACCCCTCTCCCGTTATACATCATTCTGACCTAACCTTTTTCTAATGGTATTGATATTCAAAAATCTATCAAAGCTTATTGTTGATTCCAGATTTGGTTCTTCTGCAGCTCAGCCCAGTCTCCAAAAATTCTTCCTGTTCAGTATCACCCAATGGATTCACGACTAGAGACAGTGACAGATAACTGAACACACAGAAGGGCAAAAGCACACAGGCAGCTCTCCAAAACCTTCATTAAAACCCCACAGAAATGAAACTAATGTCTCACTAATATTTGTAGCATAATTAATCTCATCATCATAAGGTTCCCCCCCCCAAGTCTATTTTTACATTGGCTTTAGCATATTTCTCAGCCACCACACACGAGTAATTTATTGCAACCTGGTGGGGAAGTTTTCCCTGTTAAAATTGGGTGAGGAGAAGTTTATTACATGGTGGTGATTGCCCACCAGTGTATTTCCACTCATTCAGTGGGAACTTCTCACTAAGGGTGTCAGAAAAATCCCTTTCTGAGAGAAAGGCTCTGATACAGAAAATGGTCATGGTGCCTTCTTTAAAGCACACACTATTTACCTGCATTTTAATCACAAAACTCCATTACAGTTATTTAAAGGGAAACACCCCCACTCACCCCCATTTTTTCACACCAGGAATGATTTTTCCACTGAATGGCATGGTTGGACCTGGTCACACTCAGAATTTAGGAAAGGTTCTCTTCAGAAGAAGTTGATACCAAATAAAATGTGTTTGCTATCTCTGTAGGAAGGCACATTGTTGAAAACAGAATGTGAGTAACTTGGAACAAATTTTGGAGCAGATGCACTGGCTAGTACTATTAAATAGCAATGCTTTTAAGAGGCTTCAAAGCACCAGTCCGCAGGCAGTGGGAATGCAGCACTAAGATAAAATACCTATCAGTGGCACTACCTTCTGCAGCAAAAATAATTGATGAGGAGCTGGGCAGAAAGGATTATAAATTGCAGGGTGCGTGTGGTAATTTCTGCTCTGGTCAATGCAGATATTAGATATATAAGACTAATACAATCAGGGGCAGAATAATCCAGTAAGGAGAAGGATTGTATTTTTGTTGATTGGTAAGAGAAGCAGCATCAAGATCACCCCAAATCACTTTTTCCTGCCCTAGAAAATATTCCCTTTCTGCAAATGCTGCACCAAATGTTAACCCAGCAATGATGAAATGGGATAAAGGCACTGGCCTTGGTGTCTCACTGGCAGTCATTTTCTTGGTGTGTAAAATAAGCCAGGCACGGCTGAAACAAACTGCAATGCTCTACTGCTGCATTTTTAAATGTCCCTGTCCTGCTTTATCTCTAAGCCATTGCTGAAAATGCTATTCTGGACTGACTTTGGGTAGCCCATCTGACCATACTGCTGCTTATGCACAGAGCAGCAGGACTGGCGAGCAGGACCGACAGACTGAGATAGGGCATTGGATGAGGCTTTTTTGCTAGCAGTACTTGAACTGTGTCACTTGAACTGCATGTTTGGTGGTTGTGTGACAGTATCACAAGGTCAGAGAGCCCTGGATAGCCCCCCTCCCCCACCTACCTCCCTGCTCAGCAAGCTTAAGTGCTCCCCAAAGGGAAGCCATCTTACCTAGGATGCCCACAGGATTCCTGCCTTACTGAGGGGCACACAATGAAGCCGTCAAGATGCAATTATGAACTCAGGATCTGTGGCTTCTGTGCCAGACTTTGCCAACGACTATTTCCTGAACTGCTGAGAAGTGGTTCCAGGTATAAAATGCTGTTAGCCTAACTGTGGGCAAGGAGAAGGTTATGTCTGAAGTCACAAACAGGAGTAATCTTTAGCATATGATAAGATAAAAAATACTAGAAGAGAACGTTCTCTGCTTCACTCTACTCTGCTCTGGTGACAACCCGTCTTCAGTACTGCCTTCAGTTTTGGGCTCCCCAGTTCAAGAGGGACAAGGATCTGCTGGAGAGAGTCCAGCAGAAGGCTGCGAGGGTGATGAGGGGACTGAGCACTGCCTGGTGATGAGAGGCTGAGGGACCTGGGGCTGCTTAGTCTGGAGAGGAGAAGACTGAGAGGGGATTTAATCAATGTTTCTAAATCTCTGAGGACTGGGGATCAGGAGGAGGGGGACAGACTCAGCTCACCAGCTCCCTGGGATAGGACAAGGAGCAATGGATGGAAGCTGCAGCACAGGAGGTTCCAGCTCAAGATGAGGGGAACCTCTTGACTGGAAGGGTCCCAGAGCCCTGGCACAGGCTGCCCAGAAAGGTTGTGGAGTCTCCTTGTCTGGAGCCTTCCAGGCCTGTCTGGATGTGTTCTGTGTGCCCTGAGCTGGATTGGCTGGTCCTGCTCTGGCAGGGGGGTTGGACTGGATGAGCTCTTTGGGTCCCTTCCAACCCCTGGCATCCTGTGAGCCTGTCATCTGTGATCTTTTAAGAATTTTAACTACCTCACTCCCTTTGATTTCAGGGCACCTCTGTCACCCAGCCCAGCCACTGCTTTCAATGGTCACAGCCCCCCCCCAGATGAGCCTTCTTAGAGGTGCCCATCTCACCAGCAGATTTTCCAATCACTCTACCTAAACTCCTTGTTGCAGATGCATGGCTGCACATGAAAATTACACACATTTACAGCCTGGCTTTTGAAGATTGTATTGTCAAAACAAAATCAAGGCATTCATGGTTTCAATTACACTTGAAAATGGAGAAGCTGCAGCCTATTTCAGTTAGGTTGACTGAGGAAGCCCAGTAAAGAAGCCAAGGACCTTTCCATTTGTAGCAAGCATTTGACTTCAGAACTACCATTTGTGCACTTAAGTCTCTGCAGAATCAGGCCTTTAATGTGACAAATACTTGAGAAATAATTTTCAAAATGATTGGTACTAAAGAAAAAGCTTGCCATAAATCTGTCTGCTCAGTGATTAGTTCACAATCCATGGTGCTTCCAGAAATTACAATTGAAAGTAGCATAAATTATATCCTGTCAAAGAGATTCTCTAAATTTTATTTACAGTCAATGCCTTTTTTTTTTTTTTTTAATATAATGAAGCACTTAATGGGAAAAGTTGTGTTTTTCCCTGTGTACTGAGAACACTTGATTTTTACACAAATTACAGCAGTAATGCTTAAAAACCCCAGAACATTGGTGCCTCATGTCTCCAATACTATGTCCAGTTCTGGTGTCCCCAGCGTAAGAAGGACACAAAGCTGCTGGAGTGAGGCCAGAGAAGGGTTGTGAGGGTAAGCTGAGGGAGCTGCTGGGGAAGACTCTGGGGGGAAACCTCTGAACTGCCTTCCAATACCTGAGGGGATCCTATAGAAAGGCTGCAAAGGAACTTCTCATGAGGGTGTCTAGAGATAGGACAAGGGGGAATAGTTTGAAGCTGAGGGAAAGCAGAGTTAGGCTGAAGCTTGGGAAGAAATTCTTCAGTATGAGGGTGATGAGACTCTGGAATAGGCTGCCCAGGGAGGCTGTGGATGCCTCCTCCCTGGGGATGTTCAAAACCAGGTTGAGTAGCCAAGTCTGGTTGAGAGGTTTCCCTGCCTACGGTATGGAGTAGGTGATCTCTGAGCTCCCTTCCATCCCAAGCCATGCTAGGATTCTGCAATCGCTCAGGCTTTCATTTCCTGCTGTCTCTGCCTTATAAAACCATCCCCACAGCCCTGAACAAAGCTGCCCCTGCTGAAGAGACAAACCTGCACTCCAGATCTCCTCAAACTAGGACAGTTCTACTGTCTCACCCTGTGGCCAGCCAAAGGCAAGCTGCACAAAGCAAAGAAGTTCTCTTAAAAACAAGCAAATGGTTTTGAATGAAGATAGCATACTTCAGGAACATGAAAATCATTTAAAAAGGAAGCATAAGTTAAATCAGAGGAAATAAAACACTTTAACTTTGCACAGGTGTAATTTAAAGACTCCATAAAAGACATGAAATAAACCTTGACCACAGGAATTCTCAATCTACTTTCAGGGCACTTAGTTTGCAGCAGGTTTGGGATTTGTGTATATCTTAAAAGTAATTTAAAGCCTCATATGTTGGGAATTGCTGAAATCTAATTTTTAGCCTAGAGCAAATTTGTGTAGCTGTGCAACAAATTCTAATGCTAAGGGTTTCTAATGGTCAGACTTAACTAAGTTTGTGATGCTAAGTGTTCTAATGGCACACCTAGCTCTGCTAGACCTGGTCACACGACACAGCCCATTCGTCCCCTTTACATCAACTCCTAACTGCTCTGACTCGAAATGAGGCATTATTGGGATATGTTTAAATCTCATCTGATTTAATGGTGAGCATGTGTTCATTTTCTTTCAGGCTACCTTTGAAAGGATCATGAGCAAGTAATTAAAACTATTAATTGACGTTTCAGTTTTCAATAGCTTTAACTTGCCTCAAATGGTTCCTTTTAGAAATGGTAAACACTCTCAAAACAAAATCGTGTGAGTCGGGAAGGAAATTGAAATTGTGAGCTCTCTTCATTTCATTCACACAAGACTAACTTCTCCTGACCTCGAGGTTTTAAACAACACTTTTTTTGCACTTATAAAGCAAGTACAAAAGTGCCTGTGCTGTTGACCAAATGGAGACAGCAGCCCCAATAGGATTTCCTGTGCCTAGCAGACTCCAGCATTCACCCCTCTGGTGACTGCCTTTGAAGGAAGGTACTGCTATTCTCCAGAGCCATTCACCCAAGGAAAGGAGTAATTCAGAAATCCCTGCATGAAAAAGTTAGAGACTTGGTGCTTGTTCCACACAGAACTGCGTTCTTCCAGCCTTGGAAAGGTCAAAAGAAGGTGTGGGAAATCAGAAGCAGTGTCCTGTGGGTCCCAAAGGAAAGGGCAGACACACATGTTGCAGGACTCAGGGTTCCCTGGGGAGCAAATCTCGGCTGCTGCCCTCCTGTAAGGCAGCTGCTGTCTCAGATCAGGGCAGAACAGGGCAGCAGTTCAGGATTTCCTAATTTTCACTCGTGTTCCACACAGGAACTATTCAAAGTGATGCCAGCTGATTGCTCTAGAAGACTCCCAGGGATGCTCTAAGTTGATGGGAACCACCCTACCAGTCCAAATAATCAGCTGGCATAAATCAGAATAGGAGTTTGGGATTTAAGTTTTCAATACCTTTTAACCTAATCCAATGCATTGAGCACACAAAGAATATTCCCACCTCTATTTCCATTAACTGCTGCTGACTAATTACACTGTTACAGCTGATAACCAGCAGAGCATAGCAAGCCTCAACAACAGTATGACAGAGCACAGCATCACATCTCCTTAACACCTGAAAAGGAAGGAAAAATAACAAGGCCTAATCTCTCCCTGCATTGTAGAAAGACTGAAAGAATTACCTTCTTTTTTAATTTAAATGGTTAAAATGACGAAGGGAACCGAATTCCAGTATTAACAAACAGGATTATTTCAGTGAAGTAAGCCTGATGATTGCAGAATTAATTGCATTTGCATAGTAATGCCTAAGTACTAGAGACTGGAAAAGGAAAAACTCTGAATATCAATTATGGTAATGATGATTACAGACTATTGGGAGAAAGGAAAAGATCAGTATTTTCTCCCTTTTCTTTCTTTAGCCTGTGCCTTTCTGTGCACCACGGTAAGATGAGAGCTGCAGTTGCTATAACAACTTTACTCTCTATTATAATCAACAATCACCTAAGTTTAATTGCTGTTCTGCCCTTCTAAACCAATATATTCAACAGCAGTTGTACACATTCCATAAATCTTGTTACTCAAACACTCATTCAAAACCACAAAACAAGTTGAAGTGTACTTACACATCAGAGTTGTCTGAAGCTGTCCTTCACTTCTTGGTTGTAGCCATGTACCATTCAGAATGCTTTCCTTTGTGAGAACATTTGTCTTGGGACAGTTATCCCCCGATGAAATCCAAAACTAAACACAAAACAGAATTGAAACCGAATGCATTAAATAACAGAAATTAAAATAAACATTAAAATATTTTTTTCTGATAAACATCCCTACCTCATACAAAAGTGATTCTAGTTAGGTTAGCAACAACTTAAGCTGGTCATAAACAATGAAGCAATGAGTAGAGAGTACAGAACACTCAATGCACTTCAAAATCTGGTGATAGAGAGAGACTAAACCATAAAGATTAATACAAATATACCAAGAACTATAAACATTTCTATTGCTGGCTTCAGCTATGTTTTCTTTCAGTAACCAACAAAATCATATTTGAAATGGGAAAGATATTAGCATCCTTCAGCAGTTCTCTAATTTGGGCTCTGTGGGCTCAGAATAAAATTAAGCCTTATCATAAACCCATTAATTATGATGTCAGTCTGCAATAGTCTGCCTGGTATGGACACTGGACACGAGCACCACAGGAAGAAAGGATGGGATCAGAATCAAATATGTCATATTCAAACAGAAATTGAAAAATAGAATCAGAATCAAACATGTCACATTTAAACAGAAGCCTAAAAAAGGCCTTTTAAATAAAATGTAAAAATAAACCATAGATGCAATTCTAACTAAGAGGAGAGTCTTTGGTAAGGTCCAGTTTTGCAGCACTGCAGCACCAAAGGAAGAGAATAAGCTTTGACTTCTCTTCCCAAAGCAGCATTTTGTAACACAGGAAAAGAGGCTTGCTTTTGATCTCAGTTTATTAGATCCAGATCAGAGAATAGAATGAGCTATTTATCTTTAGAAAGTAATATCTTTTTGATTATATGTCATAGCAAGAAATCTTATCTTTGTCTTGGAACTTTGAGACTAATGATGACAACATTAGGAGCCTTGTGAACCTTGACAGTAGTTCAGCCAATTACGTGCTGAGCAATGAAGATGGAATCTTCCTTTCTGCTCTGCGACATTTGCAGCACAATAATTCACAAAATCTAAATGGGAGTCGTTGCTTTTCACCCCCCTGGGCAGAGCCAGAGCTCTGCAGATGTACATTCTAGCTGGGTTTTCTAATAGCTCAATTCAGTTCTCCATCTTCCTAATAAAAAAAAAAAAAAAAAAAAAGGCCAGAGAGGACAGCTTGTCTCTGGCACATTTCTCTTCCAAAGGACAAAATTATCTGAGTTATTATTCAAGCCTCTCAGCATCACTTTTTGGTCATCAGAACTTGTCAAATTAAACAAACTAATATTGCCATCCGGAAAGAAAAATGAAAAAGCACAGCACGCTTGGTGAAGTCACACAGACTCTAGAAGCAGCTCCTTGTCTCTGAAACATGCAAGGATAGGTAAGAACCTCAAGCCAAGAACTGACATTCACTATGGCAGGTCAAAATTTTCACAGTTTAGAACCTGGAATGTTAACCAAATACTGAGGTACCACAGACCACAGTAGTATATATAGTATAGTATATAGCATATATAGTGTATGGTATAGTACAGTATAGTATATACTATATAGTACATAGTATTGTATATAGTAGAGATGTAGAAAACATTCAGTTCAATCAGCAAAGGCCATTTTTGAGCAGGTCAGCAACTGCATGTAAATCTTCATGGAAAATGTAAGCCAAAATGGTTTAGCAAATAGTGAGGTTTACAGTCTGGGGAAAATACCCAAACAAGCCAAAACAACAACCACAACAAACCCTAACAAACACACAAAACCCCAAACCAAACAAACACAAACCCCAACAAAACTCAAAGCAAACAAACAAAAACCCAAAGCCAAAACAAACAGAACCCAAAAAAAAAAAACAAAACGAAAGCAAAAACCAAAGCAAACAATCAAAAGCCATCCAAAACCAAACCAAACCGACAAACCAGAACAAGCAGTGACAGCAGAACCCAAACACAAAACAGACAAAAGCCCCAAGGAAAACAACAAACCAAAACCCAACGACGTAACACTTGGAACACTTAGAGCCTGCACAAAGCTGCTGCAGGCAGTGGAGCATCTCCTGAGAAGCCAGGAGCTTGGAGCCTGGAGCAGAGGAGCCTGAGGGCTGCCCTCAGTGCTGTGCTAAAGATGTGCAGGGCAGTGTCGGGAGGACGCAGCCAGGCTCTGCTCAGGGATAGGCAAGGACACAACAAGAGGCACTGGGGGCAAGCTGGAGCAGAGGAGGTGCCATGGGAACGGAAGGGATTGAGTTGAGGAAGAACTGTAGAAGCCTGAAAATTTCTCAGAGGCATTGCCTCTGAGAATCAATGCCTTGGAATGGAAGAGTGAAGCCAAAACATGCTGTGGCACTTCCAGAAGTTGCCTTGTCAGCAACTGCAGCACCTTGTTAAACTTTGTGACCTGTACATTAAGGAGCCTCTGGATGAAAAGCTGCAGCTCTGTGTTCAGATTGCTTCATTTGTGTGGAAAAATGAAGGCTCTGATGTCCCTTGCCTTGCAGAACTCTAAATTCAGCCTTGAGTGCTGGTGTGGCCTTCATGTTTCAATTAATTATTCTGCATCAGCAGACATGAGGAATCAGAACACATCACTTCACAGGAGGAAAGGGAAAAAAAAAAGCTACCAGAGAGCCAAAGCTCCACTATCCCACACCTTCAGAGGCTAGCCAACAGACCTGAACTGGGAAGGATCTGTATGGAATTTTTCTCCACCTCGGCCAATGTATACATCTTCCCCCATGAATGGAGGTACTCCTGGCCATTTCATTGTATCTTAGTTGCATCAAATGTGAAAGTTACTACAGCCAAAGTAAAAGTTTTTTGGTTTTTTTTTAACTGTACTGCTTTCTTCTAGAGGCTTTCACTCCTCAGTGTGTCCAAAGCACTTCTGCTTCAGCCAGCTTTTGAGGAAACAGAACACCATTACACGTGTAATCTGCTATCTGCTCCTACCATGGAAAATCTAATTGTCTCATGGTTCAAAGACTTAGAAGAAAACAAACCTTCAGATTCATTGTTCATTTGTAAAGAGCAAATGGAAACAGCAACTGAAGAGAGGGTTTAGATTTGGATAGAGTTGACTTTCTCTGAAAGAGAGGAAATATCAGAAAATGAAAATATTGCAGTCAGTGAAAATAGGGTCAGCATCACAAAGGATGCTTGTTGGCTGATAGGAAATGTTCCTTTGGAAATGTAGTAAACAGAATCAAAAGCTTAGTGTTTGCCTACAGACAGGACTGGTACAGTCCAAGCCATCCCATTCTTCCCACACAGTAAACTCCAATTAACTGGACTCAGATGCAGTCAACTGCAGGGCATTATCTGGCAGGTTTTAAAATGAGAACAAGTCCCAAAACACTCAGACTGAACAACAGCATCTAGCTGTGAGTGAGGGAATGCCTGCCACACCTTAAGTCCTCTGTCCAGTTCTGGGCCCCTCCATTCAAGAGAGATGTTGAGGTGCTGGAAGGTGCACAGAGAAGGGCAGCAAGGCTGGGCAGNCTTGGAAGTCTCTTCCAACCTGGTTGATTCCATGATGGTTCAAAGCCAAATCCAACACTTATCTACTCTCTCAGACTTCTCAAAGCCCAAGAGCCAGGCAGTAATGGGAGCAGAGGGAACAAAGAGGTCCCCCATTGTGTTTCACAGGATTCTGGGATGTTAGGAGTTAGAAGGGACCCAAAGAGCTCATCCAGTCCAACCCCCCTGCCAGAGCAGGACCAGACAATCCAGCTCAGGGCACACAGGAACACATCCAGACAGGCCTTGAAAGGCTCCACAGAAGGAGACTCCACAACCTCTCTGGGCAGCCTGTGCCAGGGCTCTGGGACCCTTCCAGTCAAGAATTTCCTCCTTGTGTTGAGCTGGAACCTCCTGTGCTGCAGCTGCCACCCATTGCTCTTTGTCCTATCCCAGGGAGCAGGTGAGCTGAGTCTGTCTGCCCCCCTCCTGACTCCCAGCCCTCAGGTAGTTATAAACATTGATTAGATCCCCTCTACTAGTTTATTTCACAGATTGTCTTGGTGAAAGATTTTGTCTTAAGGAGGATTTCTTTCTCTTGTTGAATACCTCATAATGCTGCCCCACCCAGGCCGATTATCCTGGCCAAAGTTTTTGCAGCTTGAGGTTCAATATTAATTTTACAACATCCAACCTAGTAAAACTACACCCAGGATTAAGAAGTTGAAGATGTGCAGAATCACAAAGAGAGCCCAGACTAGCCAGTTCTTTGGGTCCTTCCTGTCATTCAGCCAAGAGCATTAAAAAAGAAAAAAGCCATTTATAGCAGAAGAGTCACCATGGGAATAACAGTTCCTTACTACCCTGTGCCCAGAGGTGAAGCAGGCAGTTAACCCCTGGTGAACTGCCTCTTGCACTTGGTGTGCATAGAATCAGTCAGGGCTGGAAGGGACCACAAGGATCAGCCAGTTCCAAGCCCCCTGCCATGGGCAGCGACACCTCACACTAGATCAGGCTGGCCACAGCCTTATCCAGCCTGGTCTTAAACCCCTCCAGGGAGGAGGCTTCCACCACCTTCCTGGCCAACCTCTTCCAGGCTCTCACCACCCTCCTGCTGAACAACTTCTTCCTAACATCCAGGCTGAATCTCCCCATTTCTAGCTTGGTTCCATTCCCCCCAGTCCTATCACTACCTGACAGCCTCAAAGTCCCTCTCCAGCTTTCTTGTAGCCTCCTTCAGATACTGAAAGGGCACTGTTTTGTGCCATGTTTGACAGGAAAATCAAAGTCTCTACCTATTGAATCTTTCTTTCCTGGTGACATACATTTTCACCAAAAATAGTTTAGTGAAGTGTAGGAATCAATTACTGGCTCCCCATTCCCACTGCAAAAATCTCCTAATTCTTACATTACATTGTTTCTGCCCAATGCATACTAAAACCAGGTTAAGTGAGATTAGTACTGAAAACAGGCTAAAAATAGATTTATTCACCAGAGAGAGATGGATTTAAGTGTTATATATTCTGAAGGAGGGGCAGGGGGAGAAGGGACTAAGAGGTCTCACAAGGGGGATTACACTCTGCTACTCAATAAAATATTAAGTGCCAATCAGTCAAACAGGAATGTGTGGGAAGCAGAGTTTGCAGCACTGCTCTTTTAGATTTGTTTTCTTCACAATTTGCATTCCTCTCTGCACACGCTGGAGATATCAGGACGTTGGCTTGTTCCTGATTAGAAAAGGCTTTGATCTTGACTACTTGAAGGAACATAAAGATATAAATAGTGCGAGTGGATGTGATTAATCCTAGTAATGACAAACATAACAAAAACCCCAGATAAGCTCCTCTGAAATTTCCCAACATACCTTAGGAAGTTCAGTCTTTACCTTGTGTCATTCACCCAAGAGTGAGCTACAGAAGGCAGCAGAAATGCACCAGCGTTCGAGATCCCCAAATACCACCAGTGTCAGTTTATGAAAGATGAGAAGCCAGGAAATCAGAAACATCAGCTTTCTGCCTGAGTAACTGCCACTCTTCTTTGAGATGCAGTGGAGAGTAAGAAAATATCATTCCTGCTGCAACACAGCTGTCAAATCCAGGAGTTAATAGGCGATGACCAGGTATGGTAATGAAAACAGCAAACTGCCCTAAGAAATGTCACCAGCAGGTGACAACTGCCTGACTGCTTCGGGGGTACTTTGTAAGGTGTTCAAACAGAACTCTTCATTACAGTCATCTTTAACTGAACACCTTAATAAGTGGCCCTAAATCTTCATTAAGATGATGTCATTGTCTGCATCTGCAAGAAGAGGGCAGTGAGGTGAGAAAAGTGGAAGAGCTGTAATGACTGAAAGAGATTTGTCAAGGCAAAAGGCAAAAAAATCCCTGACAAACCCCCCAAGCCATTGCTGATATCCTATCTTTAGATCTAGACTCATGAGTGCCAGAACCCAGCAACTCCAAAAGAGGCCAGGCACACAGAACAGGAACTGCCAAAGTCCTTAGTATCTTAGGAGTGCTGCAACCTGAGCTCTCTTCTCCTCACGGGCACAGAACACGTCGCATAGGTCCATACACACAACCTGATCTAAATCCATAACCCACTTCTTTTACACAGCAGCTTTAGTCTAAGAAGTTGACCAGTTCTAGTGGAACTACAGGAAATGAGATGGAATATCAGGAAAAAAGGGAAAAACCATGGCTCAATTGCTCTGGTAAAGTAAGCAAAGTGTGATGGAATCCTGCAGCACCTTTCAGTATTTGGTGGCCTGGCAGATGAATTCTCCTTGGTTTTTTTTCATAGATTCTTTGCATTCCTTGGCTATTCACATGAAAGAAAGCTAACTCGGAGGAAAAGAAAGGCAGTATGACAACAGAAAATAATTAACTCCTCCATGAACCACATGCACCCTTGTTTCAATAGAGATGACAAAGCGGAGGAAGCAAGATCATAAAACCTCAGAGTGAACCTGTTTTTTCAGAACCAGTTTAGTAGATTCACAACAAAAAAGGAGTCCATTACTTTCTTTAGTTTCCCTCCCTTCCATTTAGCTCTTTTTATGGCAGCCTGCACCAGTGTCTTGGATTTTCAACCAAAACACAAAGCCAAAAAGACTTCACATAAGCTAATGTGGAGGCTGAAACAATTTCTTCCCCAAACTCCGTTTGTTGTCCTGACCAGCCCTATACAAGCTACTGACAAGCAAAGTACTTTCACTAATTGCATTTTGAAAGGAATATTGCACAAAATAGCTCTGCTAAGTCTTCTTATTCACTGAAGCCTGCATTTCAGTAATAATCTTCCAATACTAATGATGTTTGTACTCAATGGAGGAGCAAAACCACTTCATTAAGTTAACCGTGTAATTCTTAGATATTTCCAACAAATTAGAAAGCTTTGATCTTCTGCAAAGCACAACAGATAAATGAATAAGAAACTAATATTATATGATTGTTATTTTCAACCCATTTGAGAAAACTTTTCACCCACCCAGAGTTCATACCTCTCAGAAAAATGATGCACATACAAAACCACAGCGTTCAGCATCCAGTTGTGAGCATTAGCCCTGAGGGTTCACCCCCAGGTTTCTCAGAAGTAAAGCTGAGGAATGTTCTGAAGTGTTGCTGTAAAACCTGCTTTTATTTGGAAGCTTGGGGAAAGGTTTGTACTCAGCATGATCTACCAACTCTCTGTTATGCAATTATTGTTCCAACTATCTTCCTCACCACAATGTTTTGAACAAGAGACAATTGATAAAAATCTGGAAGAATCAAAGAGTGGCTTAGGTGAGAAGGGACCTCACAGATCATCTCTTCCAAGCCCCTGCCATGGGCAGGGACACCTCTCAGCTAGACTCGGCTGCTCCAACCTGGTCTTTAACCCCCTCAGGGAGGAGCGCCCTGGGCAGCCTATTCCAGAGTCTCACCACTCTCCTACTGAAGAACTTCTTCCTCAGCTCCAGTTGAACCCTGCTCTGCCTCAGCTTCAAACCATTCCCCCTTGTCCTGTCTCTAGACACCCTCATGAGAAGTCCCTCTGCAGCCTTCCTGCAGGATCCTTTCAGGCAGCTCTAAGGTCCCCGTGGAGCCTTTTCTTCTCCAGGCTGAACATCCCCAGCTCCCTAAGCCTGTCCTCACAGCAGAGCTGATCCAGCCCTTGAACAAAACCCAAATCAACCTCCAAATCTCCAAACCAGAGGAGTATGGAAAGATACAAAATTCAGCAGCCAGCAAACCAGGCAAATAAAATTAAAATAGTGCTAATAGTTTCTTAGTTTTATTTCAGCAGCTCTTTACTGGGGTCAACATTAGAAGGACATCTGGAAACCTGAGACTTCAGGGGAACACCAGCAGTAACTGGCCCAGCAAGCCTTTGGCACTGGAGGCAGCTTGGCCATCCTTCAGCCTGTTCTCAGCATCAGCATTTACTGCTATCAGCTCAGCTCTTGAGCTGATCATTTTTCCTGGCTTCCAGATACAATTCCTAACCTATCTGTAGTTGCCTCTACAAAGCCCAAAGGAAGTGTTGTAACATTATAAGGAGTAATTAAAAATGTTCCTCTAAACAGAAGTTCCTTCAGGGACCAGGATTAAGGAGAAACTTTCCTATATGCCATGCTTGTAGACAGAATCATCACCAGCACTGAGCTCTCCAAGCTTTGGCCAGCACAGGCACCCAGAGTGCCTCGCAGTGCTGATAAAAACCCTTCCATGAAACACAAACCAGAGGAATACTGAAGTCTGCTGACCCACAGATGGACCTGCTGCTTCTGCAGACCTATCTGTTTGAGTAAACGGGGGTGTAGCTGAATGGTGCTTGAACACACCCTACCAGCATGGCAAAAACAACCAATGAAGCCCAGCCCTTGCATTTAAAGAAGAGAATGACCCATTGATACCATTTGCCTGCTGAAGAATGAGAGCAAATCTGCAAGAATGACTGAAATAACTGTATTTATAACGCCAGCCTAGCAGAGGACAGAAGAGCCACCACGAGCACCCCGCAGAACCTCCAAAACAGCAGATGAGTTTTGTTTCTCTGAAGAAATGGGTACCCAGCCTTGGTCGGGACAGAGCAGAGCCATTTGGAGCCGGCAGCCGAGCAGGTGCCTGCGGAGCGCCGCAGGCAGAGCACCCTGCCCGCTTCCTGCAGCTGGGGCTCAGGCGCTCCCTCGCACTCCTCTAACGCATCCATCTTAGCGCTTCCGAGGCACAAAAATACAGGCTCTGAGAGTCGGAGATGAGGCAGGTGACCGGGGGCTGGAGAGGTCACAGCAGGAGCGCCAGGAACAAGGCACACGTTATGCACATGGTGGCTCTCTAACATTAACAGAAAGCCTCGGAGCTCTGCATCCTTCTTTGTACTCCTTGGGCTCAGGACTTCAACGATCTTTCACAATTAAATCTATCAGACTTCAAGGTCTCAATTAAAAATTTTCAAATGCATCATGCTCCAGGGTGTCTGGAATTAAAACCCACTTTACATGTTTGTCAAGTCCTCTTTTGTAATTTTTCCAGCGTTGCTCTTTCTGCTGTGCTAAGTGCTGCCAGCCCCTTTCCAATTACACACCACGACAGAAGGGAAAATAAACAAGATCCCCTCAGACAGCTCGTCCCAAGCTACGGTGTTGTGCTGCAGCAGGGCTCGCTCCAACCTTTCGGGGCCTCTTTTCTCAGGAAGGCATAAGGGCTGGTCAGAGAATGTCTCCATGCTGCCACTCTTGATGAAGGCCGTAGCTGCAGAGCACAAGCTGGAAGCAGCACAGCTGGTGCCTTGAGGGCCACCCTCTGTGTGCTCTGGAAGGAGCTGTGCTTGGCACAGGAGCTCTGCTGTCACCAGCCCTGACGTTGGACAATTTGGTTGTGCACTGGTTCTTTCCAGTATTGTCTCCAAAATACATCAGCTAATCCTGACACCTGAAGATATCTTTCCAAGTTCCTGTGTGACCTGCCCTGAGTGATCTTGCTCTGGAAGGGGGGTTGGACTGGATGATCTTTTGAGGTCACTTCCAACCTCTGACATTCTGTGATTCTGTGATGATTCAAACACATTCAGAGAGAAGCATAAATACTTGACACTGCCTTGTTAACATTGTTAAGTGCTCCCTGATTTTTCCTCAGTGCTATGTAGACACTAACACCTCTATTTCAGAAATGTGTGCACCTGACTGTTGTGTTACCTTCTCTGTCCTGTAAAATTGACACAGCATTCTCTGATCAGACAAAGGCAAAGTTGCTGAGAAAACTGAATTTCTTCACCTTGAACAGCCAAGATGAAGATATCTGGAAGACAAATTGGAAGACAAATAGGAATCCACCCTAAACAAACAGCAATATAAGCACCCAGGGAGATATTTCTTATGCTTCCCTTGAAGAAGCAAAACCATCTCTGAGCAAATAATTACTTGAGGGGAATAATCTGAATCAGCATTGAGGAAAACATAATGAATTCTTCCTCTTGGAGAAGCTATGAAATACTTCATTGTAAGTTTCCCAGTATTTTTCCTTGGGGTATAAATTACTCCTTCACTTTCTGCCTGGAAATGTGCCTTCCACAATTCTGTCTGCTTCTGGACAGGCTGAGCAAATCACAGCTTCAGAACAAGATGATCAAGCATTTTGTTTGGTTTTGGGAAACCTCTATCCAATTTTTGATTCATCTGCCAGATGCTAGGTATTTTTTATATGGAGGGCAAACAGTTTTAGTGCTGAAGTAGATATTTTGTCAACAGAAAAAGTTCTTTCACTATTTTATCAACAGAAAAGGTTCCTTCACTGTTTCATCAATAGCAAAGGTTCCTTCACTATGTTATCACTCGTGATGATCACCTTTGAAAATGCACATAGTTCAAGAATATCTAGTTACAAAATTAAAGTTAAATTCTTATTCTTTTAGTAATGATAATAATGATAATTTTTAAAACCCCACAACAAAAACCAAACCCACCAAACCAAACAAACCCCACACACATCAAACCCAAATCAAACTCAGCTATCCCCACTCACTGTTCTGGACTGTCACTCATCCCTAAGAGTCCTGCTGCATCTCTTTACTGAGATACATTTTCAGATCTGGCCACAAGCTTTCCGAGTGAGGGTGGAAGTCCTGATAATGGATGAGAGGAGGACACTGCCTGTCAGTTGCCAGAAAGGGAGTGCTCTGCACTGGCTGTGTTTGTTAAAAGTCAGTCATTCCTTCAGGTTTGGAGGATATATTTTTTTCCCCTGCCATCAAGCTTCACATCTTGTGTTTTTATCTTGCTGCACTGCATGACACAGTGCCCTTTAAGTGGTGAGACATTGCACTCGCTGAATGTGAACTAGATTGCAGAAGAGGTTAATAAGCAGAGTAGGGAATTATGTATTTCACATGGGCTATAAATTTAACAACATGCATTTGTTTTCCTTTCTGACTCTTATCCAGTTATTCTTCTACATAAAGCCTTGGTCCCAGCACAGCAGCAAATTGTTGTAAAAACCACAAAATGTTCTGAAACCCCATAAAAAGAGAGAAAAGCAGCAACAATTAAAAGGCACTCATTGAGCTATCTCCTGGAAGACTGTTTCTCATAAAAGTGAGTTTTCACTTCTGAAATGACTGAGCCGAGCACACAATGACTGATCATTGCATTAAATATTGTTCACAGCCTATAGTCAATCCAGCTAATCAAAGACAACCCGTTCTACATTTTTATCAATATTCAGTTTCATGATGAGCAAACAAGCTGTCAGCCTCACTCTGTTTCCTCACAGAAGTTAGGTGGGTCTCTGTAATTTCGATGAGGACAGCAGGATTCTGAAGTGTTGCATTGTAGCCTGTAAAACAAAGCTAGATGGAGCAGCAGGGCGATTTGAACGTGGAGCTGCACATCACAGGAATCACACTTTGGGCTGCAAAGCCCTGGTGTGAGCATCACTGCATGGGTGACTGGGTCACAGAGTGGCTCAGGCTGGAAGAGACCTCAGAGATCATCTACTCCAACCTCCTTGACATGGGCAGGGACACCTCT
Organism: Semnornis frantzii; assembly: GCA_013399775.1. Lineage (NCBI taxonomy): Eukaryota > Metazoa > Chordata > Aves > Piciformes > Ramphastidae > Semnornis > Semnornis frantzii. The sequence continues at coordinate 32,853 of VWYK01121518.1, forward strand.
TAACTAGATTCAGCTGCTCAAGGCCTCATCCAACCTGGTCTTCATCATCCCCATGGAGGAGGCATCCACAGCCTCCCTGGGCAGCCTATTCCAGAGTCTCACCACTCTCCTACTGAAGAACTTCCTCAGCTCCAGTTGAACCCTGCTCTGCCTCAGCTTCAAACCATTCCCCCTTGTCCTGTCTCTAGGTACCCTTAGGAACAGTCCCTCTGGAGTCTTCCAGTAGGATCTCTTCAGGTACTGGAAGGCAGCTCAGAGGTACCCCAGGAGTCTTCCGTTATCCAGACTGAACAGCCCCAGCTCCCTCAGCCTAACCTCACAGCACAGATGCTTGGATCACCTTTGCATCTTCCTCTGGACTCACTCCAGCAGCTCTGTGTCCTTCTTGTGCTGGGGACACCAGAGCTGGAGGCTCATGCAGTTGGCACTGACCACTTCTCAAGCCAAGCCACAGCATGCACAACTGACATGGTACAAGGCATAGTCATGTGTGTGCCTCACTCAGGTTTTCAGATCTTCCTTTTCCCTTTGCTCTATGGCACGTTATGGGAGATCTGAACTGATTTTCCAGCACATCTCTGCTTCCTCATACAACCCAGAGGGAAGGAAAAAAAAACAAAACACAGTAACACACATCTCTTGGTCTACACATGCTGTGCATCAAGAAACACAAAGGAACAAACACTTCCCTTTCTCTTTCTCTCCTTACAAGGGTCCAATAAATTATTTTTATCCCAGGCAGCTGAGGATTCTTAGAAATGAAACAACAGCTTTTTAAAACTCTAAACGTACTGGAGAACAATGGGGGCCTGAGAAGCACCGTTGCCTTAAAGAACAAAACCACAATATACATCCAAAACTTAGCAGGGAGGGAACACCGTCAAGACTGGGAGGTCCACTTTAACATAGGTACATGTAGCTTCTCTCATTCCTAACAGGGAAACACCAAATTTCATTTTCTGAAACGCTGATTTAATTCAAACTGTGTCCAGAGTTTTTAAATCTCACCTCTTCAGCTGCTGATTTGGATTTCAGCACTGCAGAGCAGCCAAGTTTAGACAAGCAAGAGAACAAATGCTTTCAAGACTTCCTGTTCAGCTTGACTTATTCACTTGGAGAAAATTCAAACCAATAAAAGAGAACAAAAGGGCACTTCTTTCTTCCCAGGCTATATTTTCTCTGTTTGACTGATTCCTGACCATCCTATTAAGGAAAGTTCCAAGCTTACCAGCAAATGCAATAAACATTAGACACACTACCACTTCAAGAAGTTGCTCCACAAACTTTCTGCCTTAAAAGTTTTTCAACTCTGCATCTGGGAAAGGGTTTTTCTGTTACTTCACCTTCCTAGGTGAAGCACTGCATTAAAAAGCAACTGACCTGTGATTATTGCTTGTTACAGCTGCTTCTGTTTCTCGTTTCCTTGAATGCCAAGCTCACTCCTTTTAGCAGGCCACTGTCACTCCTGCTTTCAAACCTTCTACTAAAGCCATTAACCCTTTCCTGGTGCAAAAAGCAGACTCGCAGCCCATTTCAGCCAAGTCTGCAGAGTCAGCCCTGCTTTAAGGTACAAAATACAGATGTTCCAGTCAGGCTCTAGCTGATTTGATCAGGTATTATGTGTGGCACACGTTTGATAAGATCCTGCTCTAATATTCCAGTGAGACCTGTCTGCCAGAGCTGGCTCCTCTGTTAGTCTGCTGGAATTTAGGAACAGGAACAACAGCCTCTTGGTTCACTTGCAAGCAGAGGCAATTTCCACATCCTGCTTGATATGCACAGAGTTTTGTAGGTACATTGTTAGGAATGAGGTGTTAATGGTTCCCCTCTGTGGGAGTTGGAAGCAAATACGTTAACCAACCTCATTTAAAGAAATGAATACTAATCACTCAGATTAAATTCCTCTGTAAAGCAAAAACTGCAAAAGAGGACTCCTGGTGCTACCCTCTGAGACAAAGTGGTCAGAGAGGAGCGTGGAGCTGACAGGTGTAATTCCTACATTATTTCAAAGCTGCACAGTGGAGCAGAACTATGGCAAGGATGTGTGATCTGAGTACTCGGCCTACTTGAGCTGCTAACACAGGTAGCTTTGCTGCAGCTCCTGCCTGCTCTTTACCAGCTCTTGACCAAGCAACAAAGTGCCAAGATCCACAGAAGGAAAACAAAACCAATCCATCTAGAGAGCTGAAGCTATGGCCAATGGAAAGCATTAAACATTAGCAAGCTTACAGGGCTGGTTTACAAGCTGTTAAAAGACCAGAGGATATTTGAAACCCTTCATGTTTTCCCTTTCATATAAGGAAAAAATGCCCCGAAGCTGACAAAAAATAAAGAAAATCTAGTGTGAATTTTTCATTAAAACCGGGGCAAGAAGCATACAATGCAACACAGAAGCTTCCTAGCAGTGTATCTGTTCGAGTCAGGATGAGCAGCAGTAGGTCTGTGCTCAGAGCCCCTTCCCGCAGGGCTGCTTTGCCCCAGCACCACTTGCACAACATGCCCCTGGGCAAAAATTTCTCACCAGCTCGAAAATGCTGCAATTTTCTAGGAAACCTGTTGCCAAAAGATCAAAACCATTTCTACACCCAGGACATTTTTATTCTCTTGTAGTCTCCCATTGAGCTGAAGGATGTGCAGAAATGAAGCTCTTCATGGCAGATGCGAGGTTGGCTCGCAGTGAAAAATGAATTGGTGTGTACAAGGTTGATGAAGAGTTACTAGATGAAATGTTACGTGGCACTGCATAGACTTACAGTAGCATGGACAAGAATCACACTACAAGAGTGAGGTTTTTTTAAAGAATTTTCTTTATTTTTTTGGCATTCATAAGCTTATGTTGCAGCAAAGCCCTGCAGAGATCACAAGAGCTCCTTGTGCTATCAAAGAATATAACAATACAGAGGAAAGAAGGACCTTGAGAAGCTAAGGTGGGAAGGGGACAGCTGCCACACAGGGTTCTTAGCTAGACGAATGCATGGCAAGAGAAAACAGTCATCTGCTCCCTCCTCTCCATATAAGCATGCAAAAGCCATTTTGCACCCTACTTTACCCAGCTGTGCTACTACAGAGCTGCCCTCAGACTTGAACCATAGAGTCCTGGGGCAAAGCCAGTGATGTGGCAACAGCAGATCTTCTCCTTTCATTAATGTATCCCATCCAAATGCCACATGATCCTTACCTCACATACAGGAAGGCTATAAGGAATGAGCAAACACAGCTTGCTGTTGGAGCACCTTGTGCTGACCTCACCTAGTGCCCACGGGTTGTGCAATGCATAACTGCACGGCAGCACAAGCTGAGAAAGTTAATCACAGCACTGAGCAAAGACTCATTTTTACAGCAAGCAGCATTCTCCTGCTTACAGTCATCTTTACTGGAGTCATTCTGTTATATATAAGGTCTCAAATGTCCCTGAGTACCAATCAGAGACAAAACTTTAAAAGAGAAAACATCTGTGTACCTCCATCCAAGATCAGAAAGGAAGGGACACAAAATGAAAGCTTCTATAGCTGGCTTCAGAAAAGTTTATTTCAAATGTACCAAGGCCACCTGAATGTCACAAGCTGCTCAGGGTTTATAATACTCCTGAATTTCACAGGTAAGCTGGATTACAGGAGCAGTAACCCCTTTCTAACTCTGTACTCATGTAATGAGCATATTATCTGCAATCTATTTTTGACTGGGCTCCAAGTTTTCTGTTATAAGAGCCTTACACAGCCGAGCCATGTACTATCAGCACTCCTCTGACCCCTGTTGCCCTTTCATGCTCAAGAACATTTGCTAGAAATTCACAAACAATTTTGTGGCATTTAGCAAGTCATCTCAGCACCGAAGTGAAAGAGACAAACCAGCAGAAGGATTATCATGAAAGAAAGAAGAGTGATTTCAGTATCCAAGGGCATGCAAACAATTCAGTCACCACATCCTGAAATACTGAGGGATAGCAGGTGCCTGTTTAAAGGAAGTTGGACAAAAATATGCAGGTGAATTGGATGAAGAAATCCTATGAAATAAGGCATTCCTAGGGACACTTGAGGGGAAAGGAGGAAGGCAGCATACTCCAACAAGAGATAAGCTAATTTTTGTGAGGGACATTCCCAGAAGGTGCCCTGTTGCAAGAACAACTAAAATGGCCCCCTGTTTCTTTGGCACTCACATCCCTTTCCAGTGAGTGGGTCTGGATCTTCAGCCTGTGCTGACACCCCTCACACCCCTAAAGCCATGTCCTCTTTTCCCAGACCTCTGTCTCACTTGGCTTATAGGGAAAAAAAAAGGCAGGAGCTGCTACATAACCAGCAGATCATTCTTAGGTTATGAAAAAGAGCAACACAAAGGTGCAGTAGAGCGAGCTGGAGACCTGTGCTCAAACACTGGGTGCTCTGGGTTATGGAGGTGTAAGTGGGCCACAGCTCTGCTTCATTTGCATCTCTTTAAATGATGCTGTCCCATGCTCTCCCTTTCAACACAAGACTAAAAATAGAGTCAAAATGGCTGAGACAAAGAGAATCGTTCCTGCCCTTCCCTCTCATGTTGATCTTGTATTAGTTCTTTTTCATTTATTCCCCTTTCTTTCCTTCAGTCTGAACTAAAAACCATGTCAAGAGGAAAAGCATTTGCCCAGAGCAAAGCTTGCCTCAGGAACTTGGGATGGTCAAGTGCTGAGAAGAAATGATGGCTCATAGGAAGTGAAAACAATAATAATTCATTTGCCATGTGCTCCAGAAGCTCTGCAGAGTGCATTAATATGAGCCTGTTAAAATTCAAGCAATAATTTTGTATGCCTTTTCCTTCCTAGCCTGTGTGAATCATCACCTGCTCTTGGGCTCAGGAAAGAAGGCAGCATTATCCACACTTTACGGATGAAGTGCAGGAGATTAAGAGTCGTGCCACAAATCAAACAAGAGTCTTCAGGAGAGCTCCCCAAGCAGGCTCTGGGCCTCTAACTGTATGATAATTTCTCTCTGCCAGGTATTTAAATGTTACCCTGGTAGTTCAGGAGTTCCCATTAGCACAGAATTCATTCTGGGCCCTGTCACCAATGAAAGGGAAAGAGACTAGAGTTCATGAAGGGGATCCCTTCTGTCTCCTAGTTATCATATTCCCCCCCTCCATGGGACTCACAGAGCACTGCAGAGGGAGCTGAGTGTGAGCTGAAGGGAAGGAGCAAATGCAAGCTGCAGAGGCCACAGCAATTTGCTGAAACAGCAGAGGCACTCCTGGCAGTTTTGCTTGGCTCTGCCTGGCATAGACACCAGTCTGGACCTTGGAGATACTAAATATGAAAGACTTGAGAGTGGAGACATGGGAGTATTGCTGTCATTTTCATCTTCAGTAGATTTTATCCAGGGTTTTAGAAAGAATTAATCTCTATTTCTAGTGTTGTTTTTCTTTAATAATGCTGCATTATTGTTCTCCTGCACTGAGTTTTACACTTTGCAATTGATTTGCTTTCCATGCTTGCACTGACACTGTGTGTCTCTGAAGCTAACACAGTTGCCCGCTCCTTAACCCTTCAGGGGCACATGGGCTGATTTTACCCAGATAAAACAATCTCTCAAATGTAGGAAAGTAGCAGCACAAAAACAGAATATTTGAAAGGAATCCTGATAAAGCCACCCAGGGGAACCACAGGCCCCAGAACACATCATTTCAAGTTGCTCAGAGCCTGTTCTCTGCATAGGTGCTGTGATCAGCAGTGAGGGTACAGAACCTGTGTGCAATGCTTCCTTCATACAAGTTCATGGATGTTTTCCACACAGGACATTGCTACTAGCATGGATGTCTTTACACAGCTTTCCACAGGCAGAACAGAATTGCTACAGCTGCAGAACTGATGCTTTGCCTTTTCCCAAGTCCTGTTCCCAGTCTTAACTTGTGGATATTGATGGTATCTGGCCAGTCAACCTACTAAAACCAAAATAGCTGTGTCAGTAGAGGTAAGACAGCTTTTGTCCTCCTTCTTTCATGAAATCCAGTTTCTGTCAATTCAAATTAATTATTAACATGTTTCTAATGAGATGCTTGGAATGCCTGGGAGTCCATGAAAAAGAAAGTCTCCATAACCCTGATTTGGAAACATTTCATCTGCCCTGGATTTATGCTCCTCAAGTACTAAGTCCAAGTCCTGACACTCTGAAGATCTCTGTATTCTGAGCTCCTGCCCAGGCCAATAGGAAGATGCTCCTATGTGGAAGACATGACAAACTAAACATCCTAAACCAGAAGAAGACTTAGTCTCAGATGGATGTTGAGCAGATTCTGATTACTAAAAATTATCTTTTGGGCAAGTAAAATCCATTTTCCATCTCATATGGCCCAAGACATCTCCTCTTTCTCTTAGAAGGAGGAGGACACTGAATGCTCAGGATGTTGGACATGAAAAGCCTGAGAGAACACACAGCAGTTAGTTTTGAAACTCCTGTTGACTGCACTGGGGCAGAAGATGTCATCCTTCATCCTGGAACATTCAGCAAAGGCACACAAGAGCTCATCCCAGCTTATCCTGAGAAAAGCTTTCCTGAGCAGGTCCCAGCTGTGCCCAGGGTGTGCTAGCAACAGCTTCACTTCCTAGTGCAGGAGGCACAGCTATAGATCAATGAGACAGCAAGGCTCCACATTTAAAAAGTAAACAGCCATTGCTTTCTGGAAGGGCTGTTTCAGCTTTAAATCTCAGTTGTCCACCTCTGCTGAACGTGCAATGCAAAGCACAAAGGTAAGCAATCAGAAGGGGAAAAAATAATAATAATTAAAAAAAAAAAAAAGAATAAATTGTTGTTAATAAGAGCTGAAGGAAGCAGAAGATGCTGCACTCATGCTCAAGGCAAATCAGCAATGCAGGAAGTGAGGTAATGCAGAGAAAGTATGGGTCTAGTTCACAGCTTAGTGCCAACACTTGGAAACTCTTTGAATAATTCCCACCTGAGTTAAACATTCTGACAGAAAGTTTCTGCCCTGAGTAAGTGGGAGGTCACCCCAGCCATCACTTCCAGGAAGAGACAACAGCAGTGTACATAAACAGCCAGTCGTGGGAGTTAATTTTGTATTCTAAGCTAAAGTTACTTCTAAGTGCTGCTTTATAGATTTTATATAAAGCAGTGATCAAACTAATAGCCACAACTTCAGGTTTGCAGTGGTGGAAGCTATGCAGTTAAAGTCTAGGATTCAGAAAAGTTCTCTGCTATCTCCTTAACCTGTAAGACTGGGCTGAAATCCTATCTAGATTAGGAATTATTGAAGTCAGCTTTTAAAACTTAGCAGCTGGGCAGCAATTGGAAGGCAAAGGAAATGTTATTCTTCTGCAATATTTAGGCTTGGAAGATTGAGGCATTTGGATTTATTGTTGTTATTTTTATTGCAAGATTTTAAGGTCAGCAAAGACTATTATCTCATCTGATCTAGCTTCCTGTCTATCAGCAGCCATTAGCTCTCACATCTCAGGCAGATCTGCCTATGAAGAGCTCTAAGAGGGAGCATTACAGCACTCAGGAAAATGTCAGTGACTGAGCTGCCAGCTATGCCAGAAGCTCCTGCAGTGGGAGAAGCCTGATCTAGTGCAGTGCCTGCAGCTGCACTCACAGATACCAAACATGCCTGGCCTGGACTAAAGTTTACATTTGCTATGAAATGCTTCATAGCACATTTTTGTGTGTGTTCACAAATGTCTCAAACCCAAAGGAGGTTTGCATGCAGACACAACAGTGGTCTCTTTGGAGTGCATTTGTGTTGTAACAGACACAGAGTCCATTAAAATTTAACATAATATCTCAGGTCTGCAGCTGAGTATTACAAACTCTGTATTTTGATTGCAACGTTCTAATAACAGAAGCAAGAGAGAAGTCCCTGCTGGCCACAGGAGAGCCTCAGAAAAAGGCAAACAGAAGTCTCAGGTTTATTTCCAGCAAAGCCAGGAGGTTCCAGCATGGCAGGAGACTGGAGGCTCTGCCTTATGCTCACTTAGCAAACAGCTGTGGCAAGGCAAAGCTGTACTTCTCCCAGCTGTTCGTTATCCCTTGGCCAGATGCTACTGCCCCTGCAGCAGAGAGTGCACAATGTGACACTGCCTTCTCTCTTTCAGTGCTCTCTGGTGTTTCAGCACCAACTTCTGGCTGGCACCTTGGGTGAGCCATGAATGAAGCCCAGAACCCAGGTTCCCATGCTGATTTGCACCACCACACAGCTACAGAGCCCTGCACAGCCTACACACTCAGACTTGCTGTGGCTCCCATCGCATCACTGTGTCCAGCTGCACTTTCAGCAGCAGAGTTCAGCCGCACACAGGCAACCACACAGTGATTTCCTAGCTGTGAGACAGCTCTCTGCCAACTGTGTTCAAACCAGAACTCACAAATTTCATTTTTCAGACAGCTGAAGGTTTCCTGTAACACAACACTGCTTTGCTACTCATTACGACCTCTGAGGGCCTTTGGGCTCTGAACTGCAACAATACAATTTCTCTCTGCTCCTACTAATGAAGGGGCCTGTGTAGAGATAAGACAAGTCTGGTGTGTTGTGAACTTCCACAGAAGTTGATTGGTTTAATATCAGTCTCCATGGACAGTAGGTATTAGACATTCTGAGATCAAAGCATCCTTTTTAATCTAGCAATTAATCATCTTCTCAGCATATTCACAAATAACAAGCATAGTTAAAATCTTAATGCCAAGGTATTACAAAATAGGCCTGCACACATCCCTTACTGCTCTTGCAACAAAATCTCAGTCTCTGAAACTGTCTGACCCAAAGTCTTGGTGATACTGATGCGGGTGTGCTGCATCCTCCAGCCTAATTAAATGTGGCTTTCTGGTCTCCAACACTCTACCTTTCTCTTGACTACCCAGTGCTCAATAGCAGCAGCGAGACCAGAGTCCTGTCATGCTATTAGCTGGAAGAAGACAAGCAGGCAAAGCTTACTTAGCTCACTGTTGGTGGCAGTAAAGTCTGCCTCCTCTTACAGAGTTTGTCCTAATCTCAATAAAAGTTTAGGTGACCTCTAAATGGAGTCACCAGAGAACTAAATGCCAAAGCCAAGGATTAGGGCATGATACGTCAGGAACCACCCAAGGCTGAGAGAAGACTCCTGTGTTTTACTCCAGTCCATGTCCAGGGGTGGAGCACTGCCAAGCTGGAAGTGTGTTACAGAACAAGCTGCAGGACAAATCAGTACAGTGTGTTAGGAGGGGACTTTGCAGAAGCAGTGCTGTGAAGTGCAAGAGGAGGTGTAGGAAGAAAGAATTTGCATGGTTGTACATAAAGCAGAAGGACAACCAAACAAACTGCACTCCAGGTCTGGTTTAGTAGGTGGGACCGAGGCAGTCAGGAACAGCTCCTACTCCATGAGAACACATTTCACATTTACTCATGCTTAGAAAGGGTCCCATACCAGGGCTGTTTGAGACTCAGCTTGCATTCACCAGCTTGCTTTACCAAACATTAATGAAGGTGATTCTCCCAGGAACCTTTCTGTGGGCAGAGTGGAAGGAGAGATGGGTAAATGTTACATACTGTCTGAACTATCACAGCTGAAGCTGTTACAAATTGAGAGCAAAACCACTCGGTTTTAGTTATAAACAGCCAAGAGGTCTTCATCAGCAATGCTGGGTGAAAACCAACACACGGAACACACTCAGCAGGGAAGGGGACTGTGTGTAAGACACAGACAGGACAGCTGAGAGCAGAGAAAAAAGAGAAGCACTGTCTGTTCCAGGCTTATTAGAAGATGAAACCAGGAGAGGACTGCAGGAAATATATCTCTGTGTACACCCACAGGCAATTGTTCCACTATATCACATTAACACAGAAAATGTCAGCAAAGTCTGAAGTGCTCCAGAACGCCACAGAAAATTGCTTAAAAGATCTCCTGATATCCTGTGAGGGGGAATGACAACATCTTCATTGCTGCCAGGAGCAGGGCTGGGCATTTGTTATCTAGTTTGGAGTGGAAATAGTAGAATCCCATTTTTCACCCAAGCTGGATTGGGGTTTTTTTCACTGGTTTTAAAGTACTTTCCAATATACAAACAATGAATAAGAAAAAAATTTCCTTCACTTAGCATCCTTTTTTTCATTCTTTTTGCTAGTACAGTCTTGCCCAGTGGGCTTTGCTGTGAGGAAGACCTGAAGATTGTCTGGCCAGGTGTCAAGTGAAAAAAGGACATCATTTTCTGAGAGAAGGACTAGGCTACAGCATAAGTAAGGCTGGTGGTAACAAACAAGTTGGTGATAACTGAACATCTACTAATTAGACAGGCCTCTAACGACACACATCATTCTTTTACATTATAATGGCAGGGTTGACTAAAGTATTTCGAACTTTTCTAGAGCCCCATCCACACCAAGCAGCTGTAAGAGATATTTCAATATTTGAAGCCTTTAGTCCTTTTTCTCCCACCTGGTACCTGTGCAAGTGCTGAGAGCTGTGCTGCTGGACACGTGTCAGAGCAGTACTCACCTGGGAAAGGCTGCCACAGAAAGTGTTCCACACACACAGAGCCAGCAGCTGCACATGAGCACTGAATTGCAGAGTCACAGAATGGGGAGGTTGGAAGGGACCTCAAAGCTCAGCCAGTTCCTACACCCTGCCATAGGCAGGGACACCTCCCACTAGCACAGGTCACTCAAGGCCTCATCCAACCTGGCCTTGAACACCTCCAGGGAGGTAGTAGAGCACAGAATCACCGAACATGATCTTTGATCAAGCTGGGAGATTCTGTGCTCCACAACCTCCCTGGGCAACCTGTGCCAGTGTCTCACCACCCTCACTGCAAACAACTTCCTCCTAACATCCAGTTTCAATCTCCCCTCTGCCACTTCAAACCCATTGCCCCTTGTCCTGTCATTCCCAGACCTTGTCAATAATCCCTTCCCAGCCTTCCTGTAGCCCCCTTCACATCCTGCAAGGCCACTCCAAGGTCTCCTGGAAGCCTTCTCTTCTGCAGGCTGCAGAGCCCCAACTCTCTCAGCCTGTCCTCACAGCACAGCTGCTGCAGCCCTCTGAGCATCTTGGTGGCCTTCTCTGCACTGGCTCCAACACTTCCCTGTCCTTCCTGTGCTGGGGGCTCCAGAACTGCACACAGGACTGCAGCTGGGGTCTGAGGAGAGCAGAGCAAAGGGGCAGAATCCCCTCCCTTGCCCTGCTGCCCACACTGCTCTTGCTGCAGCCCAGCACACAGTTGCTGTCTGGGCTGCACTCACACTGCAGCCTCATCTTGAGCTTTTCATCACCCCACACCCCCAGGTCCTTTTCCTCAGGGCTGCTCTCAGCCATTCCCCACCCAGCCTGGAGTTGTGCTTCAACAGCACAAAGGAATAAACAATGACTGCAACTGGAATTCAGTTGCCTATACCATGAAATTGTTACAGCACTGTTGGTAGAGTTATAAATAAATCACATATCAGAATTTAGCTCAGCCCATGGACTATTCCCAGCAGATATTCCAAATTCTTTTAGTGTGCTCTGCAATCTCAGTGAACTGGTGGTACAAATGCAGCTTGTTCCATGTCTGTGACTTACAAGTGAAGCTACAGCCTCTCAGACTATGGACTGGGGTAGCAGGGGCAGGGCAATCAATCACAGTACATGAACTTTACTGGAGCCCCCAGCACAAGGACTTGGTGATTCTGTCATCCACAGCCTCCCTGGAGGTGCTCAAGGCCAGGCTGGATGAGTCCTTGAGTGACCTGTTCTAGTGGGAGGTGTCCCTGCCTATGGTGGATGAGTTTTGAGGTCCCTTCCAAACTAACCCACTCTAACTTCCAGAATGCTAGAAGCACAGGCACATGGTTTACTTTGCTCTGCACAGATCTGCTGAATGGGACATGCCATAGTCAAAGTTAGCTTTGGCACATTCCAGCCACCAGTTATCCCAGTCTGAGAAGATGCACAATACCTGTACAAAGAAGCAGCAAAGCCAATCTAATGGGATGAGAAAATGTGAGGCTGTCACAGAGAAGCACTATTTTGCAATAAGAAGAGAGCTGAGAAAACTGCATCCAGGCTTGGATGCACTGACATGGTCAGCACAGACAGGTCTGGTAATGCAAATTATTAATAAAATGTAGTTGGATGCAATCCTCCTTTACTTTCTGCTTTTTAAGGGGGGGGCGGGGGGGGGAATAACCTTCCAACTCTGGAATAAAGTGGTAATTTCCTGACTAGAGTTTAAAGAACACAAAGCTCACTCTTGCTGAGCCAAGTAGTCTCTTTACAAAAAGAATCACATTTCAGCATTCTGCAGCACATTCTTCTCATCAACCTTTCACTCATCTTTTGTCAACCCCACATACAGAGAAATAATTACCCCATACGTTTTGGCTCAGATTGCTTTTTCCTTCCACCTTCACCATTGTTTGCCAGGGTCAAACTTAATTGGGTGAGGAGGAACCCCCCCCCCGACCACGAATGGAATGAGAAGTCAATAAGAAGCATCATTGCTATACCTACAGCACCTCTTACACTGCACAGAAAACCATCAGGAAACAAAGCAAGCAGCACATTCTGAGTTCAAAATGTATCTGAGGTAGGGGCAGATGCTTGGAAGTCTTTGGAGAAACTGAATTAAAACCACCTTATAAAAATATACCTGACAACTAAATAAGCATTGAAACAGATTCTAGGAGATAAAATAATTTACAGTTTTTCCACAGTTAACAATCTGCTTTCTGGAAATAAACTTTACAGTTAGCTATAAAATGATCAAAGAGTGATAAGGTAGCTATGAAATTCCCTGGAAAAATGTTACAGCCTGTCAGTGAGCTTGAGACTGTTCATGAGGATGTAAGGAATCTGAACAGTGATAGAAGTTCACTGGCCATAGAGTCAGGAATGTTAATGATACCAATGCTAAAAACAAGAGAAACAGAGGAGGGCAACAAAGACCATCAGAGGGCTGGGGCACCTCCTCAGTGGGGACAGGATGGGACAGTCTGGAGAAGAGAGGGCTCCAGGGAGACCCTAGAGCAGCCTTGTAGGGATGGGAGAAGCTAGAAAAGCTNAGGGCTCCAGGGAGACCCTAGAGCAGCCTTGTAGGGATAGGAGAAGATAGAATAGCTTTGAGGTTGATGAGGGGAGATTTAGACTGGAGGTTAGGAAGAATTCCTGGCAGCAAGGGTTGGGAGACACTGGCACAGGTTGCCCAGGGAGAATATGGATGCCCTCTGCCTGAAGATGTTCAAGGCCAGGCTGGATGAGGACTTGAGCAACCTGAGCTGGTGAATATGCTGCACCAACAGAAACACAAACTGGGATTTGCAACTAGCTCTGCCTCGAAAGAGCTGAGTGAACTCCACATGCAAAAGAAAGAAGACTCTCACTCCTTTGTATTTCAGAAAACGTCATGCTATTCTCTGAAGGAACAACTAATTAGCAGACAGGAACCCTCTCTCCTGAGGCAGGAACCCTCTCTCCTGCCTCGTTTGTTCTCCATTTCCTGCATTTTGAAACAGCAACAGCAGGAGATGTTGTGTGTGTGGTTTGCAGTAGGTTTTTTGGATCCCAGTTTGGAAGCTCTTTTAAACATGATTCTGCTTTTATTTTGGAATGTGCACCTCAACAATAATTTATTAGAGTTACAAAGTTCCACATTTGGCAAAGTATGTTGTAATTTTTTTTCCTCCAAGAACCTTTAATTTATTTAGGAAGAATGCAATTTCTAGGTGATCACCAAACTCCTGCTTCTCCTGGCAAGGCCTTCTGGTTATGACTGTAGAAAGGAAGCTCTATCAAATTTATTAATGTATATCCAAGATGTACTTGGCAACCCACCTTACACTGAGAAAATGACTGCTTTAGAATCTCAGAGGTCATAAAAAACAAATTTCCAACTCTAAGCTGCAAGCTGAAAGTGAATTGAACACAACTTAAGAATACAGAAACAGAAAATCTTACATTACATATCCAGACCAATACATGCCTGAAAATGTGTAAATGCTGAATCTTTTCTGACTAACTTGGAAATGGTGAACTGGGAAACACTGATTGGAACCAGCCACAGCAACAGCACATCGAGATGCAGTGGTGAAAATGGACATTCCAAACAATGCCACTCACCTCTTCTGCTAGTTGATGCTGGATGCCACAGTGACATTTCCAGGCAATTTATTATCTCATTTTCAGTTCCAGCAGCTGCCATCATCTGTGATCTGAAAATACCACGGGGTTGGAGATCCTGCTGTCTCCTCACAAATCCAAACTCTCTGATACAGTTTGCCAATGAATGGTTGTGAATCAGTTTGCTAATATTTGCCTGGCATTCTGATTTATCAGCCTGATTCTCTGGAGAAATGTACTTTTCCAGGTTCCACAGCCATTTCTCCCCATCAGCTCTCATCACCCCTTTTCTCTCTTCCCAAAGAACTCTTTGGTACCTCCATTTACTCTCATTAGCAAGCAGGCAAGCAAACGATGCCTGTCAGTGCTTCCTGAATTGAGATCTTTGGAAACTGTTTTTGAAGTTCTATTCCATGCTTTTTGGAGTTGTCAGCACTTGATAACAGTAAGAAACATACTGAGGTGGAGAAGAGCAGCCACTGCAGTGTTCTGCAACACCCTGAAAGCTGCTTATTAAAATCCAAATGTTCCAGACCAATGCCACTAAAGTGTCTGCCTGCTTTCATTTCCCCACATTTCCTGCATGAAGACAAATGTGGGAAGGGAATAATTAGTTCTATCATGATGAACTGTAAAATTTAGAGTAGATTATTAAATTGGGAAGCATAGAACAATATTATCGTTAAGTATTTATAGATTCTAAAACTCAAATTCTCTGTTTCATAAATTCTCTCTGGTCTTCATAGCTATTACAACTTTCCCAGATATCCTTCCTGTTTCTTACATCCACCTGACATAAGAGAACCTTTGAAAAGTTGTGCAGAGCTAAGGAAGCAAAGAGAATCCACACAGGTCAGCAGGAGGAGGTTCCAGAGCAGGGCTCCTGTGGTGTTCTGCATGGTTGCCTAAGAAGTGAACACCTGTCCTGGCTACACTCAGTTCAGAACACCCTATTTAAACCACCTTCACAGCAATCACAAGAACAACCTTTTGGCAGAGCACAGAGGGTTATTTGCTCCTCCAGAGATCTAGGCACATCTTTTAGGGGACTGAGTCCATGCTGGCTCTCCTGCACGGGCTTACTGAGAGAGATAGGCCTTAGAAGTGGAGTTTAACACAGCTGCCTGTTCAGCCCTAGCCCTTCCCCACTTCTTGTGCCCTTGTAACATAAACAGCATAATGCTTCTTCCCCAAAAGCTTTGTAGCTGGCAACACTGACACCTTGCTGAGAGCAGGCAGCAAGTGTCATTATCCACTGATCTTCCAAATTGCCATTTTTCTTCCTCGGTTCTCTCTGCTATATATCTTCTTGATAGAAAGCTACCATATGAAGTGCTGCTGGAGTCAAGAAATTCACTTCAGAGGTTTTGGAGGTTTGTTTTGTTTTGTTTTCCCCCTGATTTTTCCTTAAATTCATGGCTCTAAAAAAAAAAACCACCGCTGACAGTTTTGATGGAAGAGGTTGCTGCCAGCAAGAAAACAGATGCAAAATTGAGGAAAACATGTGAAATGTTGAGGAAAGTAAATCAGCACTTCAGTGTCAGAGTCACTATTTCATTATTCAGCTGCAGCAGGCTGAGAAAAAAAGAGATGAAACACGTCAAAAGAACGAGGTTAGTATTGAAGTTCACTGAGAAACCTCAGCATCCAAGGCTTCTGCTTTGTAATATTTATAATTAGTCTCCCAAACTCTTGTGGTTCTCTGACTCATAGCATTTTTGATCAATATGCCTAAGCACATTACTGCAGTATTTGTTTCACTTGGTTGCAATTTCACTGAACTCCACAGAATTTCACCACTGCGAAAGCGACGAATCAAGCCCCACAGAGCTGCTTGCTTAACAGTACAGAACAGATAATGCTGAGAGGATGTAACAGGTTTGGGAAAGTTGGAGGAAATTCATATTTTGGCCACAGCAGGACTGGATTTCCTGCCTGCAAATTAGACCCCATAGGGTTGGATGGAGCAGCTCTGGAGGAAAGCCCACGTATTCCTACATTTATCCCTGCTTATCTTCTGTTAATTGACAGCATTATCATTAGTTTTGCCTCTGGACAGAGATCACCTGGGGAATACTAGAATAAAGGCTAACCTGAGGAGCAAACTGCTACCAACACTGCCCCACTCACCACACGCTGAAGCCAAACCCTCATTCTGGAGGTACCTTTGCTGCCCAAACTCAAGACCACCACAAGCACACTGGATCAGACCTAGGTCGATTTTAATCTAATCACTTATTCCAGCAAGTGATTCTGCATAGGAAAAAATGAGAGAGTAAGTTCTAATCTACCTTCTCAATGGCATGGGCACTGTGTACCCCAGAAACAACCTTCAGTTGTTTGTTGTCTCATTTTGTCCAACTCAATCTTAAGGGTGGATAGGTCCCCATCACTGTAACCCCTCCAGAAGGTTAATTTTGTTTGGAGAGGATGGCAACAAAGGTACTTCAGAAGCCTTTGGGAGCTCACCTCAGCTGTGCTGTGTTTACACTGGAATGCTAACAGAAATTCTTCTACAGCAATGGAAAAAAAACATTTCATTTTATTTTTTTTAATTGTTTTGTGGCTACCTCTTATCCAAATAACCTTTTCATAGTTACCTTCACTAATACATTTTTTTAAAGCCCTAAAAATAAAAATATTGGCCAAGCCAAATTGGTTTGGTAGCAAAGATCATGTCTTTTGACTTGCCAGAAAACAGCAAAAACAGTAATGATCTAGTTGAGACTGTCCCTGCTCACTGCAGGGGGCTTGGACTAGACAACCTTTACAGGTACTCTCCAACCTGAGTGATTCTGTGATTCTATGACTCACAAAGAAAACAGCCTTAACCTTTCTTATCCACTGTAGGCAACATGCAGGAACACCTCCATTTCAGCTGAGGCTGCCCCACATTGTCAAGAATCCAAACTCAGCAATTTGCTCTTCCATCAGCATCCAGCCTCAGATGAGCAGCAGGCATTGTAAAAGACAAGGTTCTCTGAGCCTGGAGTACTTCAGCTTGGGATGAGCCAGAGGAACAAGGGGCTTATGAAGAATCCGAGAGTTAATCAGGTTGGGAAAGACCTCTAGGATCTTCAAGTCCAACCTATCACCTAACCCTTCTAATTAACTAACCCATGGCACCAAGTGCCTCATGCAGTCTCCTCTTAAACACCTCCAGGGATGGGCACTCCACCACCTTCCTGGGCAGCCCATTCCAATGCCAATCACTCTCTCTGGCAACAACTTCCTCCTAACACTCAGCCTAAACCTCCCCTGGCACNCAGTGCTGAGCACAGGGGCAGAATAACCTCCCTGCTCCTGCTGGCCACAGTGCTCCTGAGCCAGGCCAGGATGTCATTGATGTTCTTGGCCACCTGGGCACACTGCTACCTCATCTTCAGCTACTCTCTACCATCACCCCAGGTCCCTCTGTGCCTGGCTGCTTTCCAGCCACTCTGTCCCCAGCCTGGAGCACTGCTTGGGGTTGTTTTGGGCAAAGTGCAGAACCTGGCACTTGAACTTGTTAAAACTTCTAGCACTGGACTGTGCCCATCTGTGCAGCCTGTCCAGGTCCCTCTGCAGAGCCCTCCTGCCCTCCAATGGATCCACACCTGCTGCCAACTTGGTGTCACCTGCAAACTCACTGAGGGGACTCAATCCCCTCCTTCAGATCATCAGTGAGGATATTAAACAGGACTGGGCCCAGCACTGCTCCCTAGAGACGATTGTGCTCCTTAATAAACACAATAGCCATTAATGACTGCTTTCTGCCCATGCATTCTTCTCACACAAGCTTCTCATTTGTGCCAAGTACCATCTCTGCCAATTCTTGTAACACTTTTACTCTATCCCAACCGACACAGGGAAGGGGAAAGCCTGCAGCACCATTTTTGAATACTGTCTTCTCTAGGCCTTAGTGGTAAGTCTTCACTAATCAATAAATTCCATCTGTAAAACTAAATGCACTCCTAGTATCTGTCATGTGAAGAGTCGAGGCAGCAACCAGAATGCACATTCTGAAAGCCCTCTAACTACTTCTCCTTCCCAAATAGCCCTTGGTTATCCTGCAAGATTTCCAGCCAGATAGTAATCTCCCAATCTCACCAGGGAACACGCTGCTTATTTCTGCTGGATTAATATTTTATATCTTATGCTGTGCATTACAGTTTTGCAGTCCCCACTCCAGACTTAGGAGGTGCATTTATCATTTCCAAGAACAACAGGGTTTTTTAGTCAGATTGTGCAGGGGAGAGCGGAGCCGTCCTGAAGTGAGCGGACGAGGAGTGCAAGGAGGAAGGGCAGGCGAAGGCAGGCTCACAAGAAACATAAAAGAGATATTTTAAAAACTTTTTCTCTTGGCCCTTGATCAATTTCTTTTCTCAAGGTGCTTTTTAACAACGAGGCAGGGCAGCGCACTTGGCTCTGTCAAACCCAACGCTCCCTCCACATCATTTGAAGAAATAACGATTTTCTGCAGCAGAAAATCTTGTAGAAAGGCTTCGACGGAGAGCCCAGCAGATACATTTTTCAAATGGGGCAGACAGTCTTGCAGATTTATATCAATTCTTCCAGGCAGTTTTATACTGTGAAAACCAGAAATGCTACAGTTCAGCTTAAAAATTCGACCTCTTGTCCTGGGCAGATGAAAGGAGTAAGGTTTTGGAAAGAAAAACAAAAAGAAAAGACAAAAAAAAACCCTAAAAAATAAAACAAAAACAAAAAGCCCAACAAAAATAAACCCCAGTAATGAGCAAAATCCAGACTGTAAGGCTTTAACAGGAATGGTAATAACCACAAAGAGTTTAGGAAACCTTCACCGCAGACAAAATCCTTTTTTATTCAGAGCCTTTCTGCTTCCCAGGGGTCCCAGACGATGCCCCTGGTTCCCCCCGCAGCCCTGGCTAGCAGGGCGGAAGGAGCCAAGTGATTTAACTGCAGTGCCTGCTTCCACACAGCTCCCTGCCGGGAAGACAGCACCTCCCTTCCTCCTAACCCTCTGTGCACCTCCCCTCCCGGTGTCTTCTTTTTCCGAGGCATCTTCACAAGAGAAGGCAGACTACCACCCTGCACTCCCTGCTTGGCAGCTCCCGGAGGCCATGGGTGAATTTGCCCAGGATGAGATTCAAAGGCGAGCAGTTTACTTTGTTAGTGCTGCTGAAAAGGAAGAGATTCAAGAGCCTTAAACAATGCTGCTACCTATACTGGAATCAAAAGCACAAAGGAATTAAGCAGAATTTCTGGCTCAAGCAAGGCAGGCTGTCCAAGTTGTATTTCACAGCATCACAGCAACATCTAGGTGGGCAGCACCCCTCAGGAGCACAAACTCCAACCCACAACCTTGCTCTACAAGATTCACCTTCAACCATAGCCCCTAGCACCACATCCAAACCACCCTCAAACGCATCCAGGGTGGGTGACTCCACCACCTCCCTGGGCAGCTCATTCCAGTCCCTGACCACTCTCCATGAAAAACCTTTTCCTAATGTTCAATCTAAACCTCCCCAGCCTCAGCTTGAGGCCATTCCCCCTTGTTTGGTCTACAGTTCCCTGTGAGCAGAGCCCAGTAGCAGCCTCTCCGCCATGTCCCTGCAGGTAGCTGCAGACATCAGTGAGGTTTCACCAGTTTCCTATCAGCCCCTCCATGGGCAGTGAGGCTGTTCCACGCTCCTGTATCAGCTTGGGCACTACACACAGCTCCATGTGAGCACAGCTTCTCCCTGAAGGTGAGGAGAAGCCACAGTGCCATGGGGCAGTGAAGGACAGGCAGGTTTTCCGTGCAGACCACGAAGTGAGGCCAGTCTCTGCTAGCAGCAGAGTTCAACCCATCTCTCTGGCCAAGGGAGAAAATGAAGGGGAGAAAAACAAGAAAGAGAGAGAGAGAAAATGGGAGGAAATGAGGGCAGAAACAGAGTGCTCCAGCTGGGCTCTTCTCCATGGCTGTCCCACTCACTCCAACTCACCACACTTCCATGAAGTCCAGCTGCAACAATCCAGTACCCTGTGCAAGGCCTGGCCTTGGGGCTACATCAGAGTAAGATGTGTGTTCAGAAATTCTTCTAGCAGCTTTCCTTGCAGCAGACAGCAAGCACCATCCCAAAGTTTTATCCATGGAAAATTTAAGCTCTATTAAGATATGCAAAGGCTCAGGGGCTGGCAGCAGGCAACACAAAAGGGTCCAGGGACATTTTTCCTGTACCAAGCAATTCTGCATGGAAGTGTTGACAAACCTGCCCTGTAGTTTAACTGATTCTTGGAGTTACTTTTCTATAACACAGGACCAGAATAGACACTGCATGGAAAGCTGTGGTGTGTTTTGATTGCCTGTAGATGCTGCAAGTCATTTAACAAGCACCCTCATGATGTTTCTTGCTGTAGGCAAAACATTCATTTTCTTCTGCTTAAAAGCAATGATTTTCTTTCTTTCTTTTTATTTTTCTATATTATTTCCTTTTCAGAAACACACTGAAAAATGAGCTTCCAGTATCATCTTTCACAATCCAGACAATGACACACAAAATTCAGTCCAGTTCTCATTCTATGAAAATTAAGCTATGCCAGACACTTGGCCATCACAGATTGCAATTCTAATAAATGTTTTTAATAATAAAAAAAAATCTACTGAGATTTTGACTATTACAAAAGTCTCCAATGCACAAAATTCCCTACACAGAAATATGCAATGATTCCAACTTACAGTCTGCTATCTTAATACTTAATTAATATTTGTGCTCCAATTAACAGCTCTCGAGTACCCTGTTTAGGGTTCTTTCATCTGATGGCCCCTTTCCCTCCCTGTATATGCAGTGTCAAACACAGATTTGGAGTATTAGTTTTCTGAACACTGACAAAAATTATTCTAAGCTCCATTTTGCCCAATAGAACCCCCCAAATGCCAGAGTTTCACAGTGAAATTACCCAGTTCTGTTTTCAATGTAAGAAAGAGTTTCTATGCTCTGAATCTCCAAAGGACTAGCAAGGCTAAAAGAGCATCTTAGCAAAGTGGAACACACAGAACCCTGCTAAGGGACAACCCAGAGTATCCCCAAGAGCTGTTTCTCTTCTTAGACACGACGTGGTATTTTTGCAAACCCTGCTTTACTCACACTCCTGTCCTTATGAAAACAAATAGGTACCACGGTACCAGGGACACTGTAATTGGAAGTCACAGCCTGACTGTCCCAGAGTTGCAGGTCGGTAAACAATTGAGCTGACAGAACTATTCAGTGCTGAAGTGGGGCATGCAGCAGTGTAAACCTGGGATGCACCCAGTGATTTACATGACTTGGATGTGCTCTTATTAGTCTCCCTGTAAAAGTTTATGCTGTTTTCACTGCCGTGTCTGTTTACATTCCTTTTATTGACAATCAATATTTCAGAATGGCTGAGGGGGAATGCTGGTTATATAGGGGAATGGAATCGAGCAGCTTGGACTCTGAGTTCAAGTGCTCCAGATCCAGCCCTCTCTCCACAGCCTATGCCCTGATGCCCACGCAGAGTGTTTCTGAGGTCACATTCCCCCACTGGAGCCAGAGAGTTCTCTAGAGCAAGGGACTAATGTTTTGGTCCAAGACGAGCAGTTCCCAGTGCCCCTCAGCAGCACAGAATGAGCACAGTCAGGCAAAGCCGGTCCAAGGAAGGGAATGCAGCGGGAGCGGTGCCACCGTAGTGGAAGGTTAGCAGCACAGCGAGAACAATGCGTTCCAAGCAAATGGCCAATAATTTGGTTGTTAGTAGCAGAATAAAGCACAAACGAGGAGCTTCATTGTAGTTCCCAAGTTATTTGTGGCTGCGATGCACCTGACAAGTTGGCAATTAGTAGAGGAAGGCACTCTTCACAAGGCTCTTGGAAGTCCCATTAAGTCTGTGTTTACCTAGCTTCTCTCTGACTCCCTCACTGGAACCTAAGCAGCAGCGGTTTCAGAGAAAGCAGTGAGAGGATAAATGCCTGTTTTCCGTTCCAGTGCAACAAGAAGTGGCTGAATTCCAGGGTGCCCAAATTAAAATTAAAGGAACCGAGTGGCACTCTTTCTGGGTTCAGCCACAGAGCACACCTCCAGAATAAATTAATCACTTCAAACACAGCCATTAACTGCAGGCAGTATGATCTAGGAACACTTGAATTGCTTCAAAATTTTGAGGGCATGAAAGATTTCAGTGCCCTGTACAATTAACAAAAAAGGGGAAAAAAACCAAAAAACCTAGACTCAGCCATCAGCCCTCACAGATGTAAAACCATAAAGTCACCCAGAAGTATGCAAAAATGCAGGACTCTAACTTCAGACCAAAGCAGAGTAATCCTGTTTTCAAAGTTCCCTGATAAGAGCTGCAGCCTTTTGAATTTGCCTTGAGTTTCAGTTTGAAGATCTACAGAAAGATGTCTATCTCCAAAGGACTCTGCTCAAGAAATGTCAAATGTAAACAGACTTTGAAGGAGTTGAACAACTGTTGCCAGAGCAGCAACGATCAATTTTCAGCTCATTTGTTATTTTAGTTTCACTTAACATGGAAAAGGGATCTCGACACAAGGCAGTGACGCGCGATGACGCGGGAGGTTGCAGCATGATTAGGTATTAATTCTGGAGTAATCTATGGACATGCAGCACACTGCAGCTGCCCTCAGAGTGTGTTCTGGCAGCTGTGTGTCATAATGGGATCCACCTCTGCCTCACCTAACTGCCATGCAGCCCTTGAGCCTGCTGCCTTTCACCACAAACAGGGGCTACACAGGTAGCTGCTGTGAAAGAGGCATCTTCTGCTAGAGGGGACCAAAGGGAGAAGAGCAACAACACACAGCACTGCTTTTATTTAACAGCAGCAGGACAGGCAAAGGCAGTTCTTTAAAGAACCTTTCATCTCACAGTGCAGGCTTAGAAGATGGAAATGCTTCCCAATTTTCATATACAAATATCTAAATCCAATCTAAAGGCAGAAATTGAAACAAGAGTGGCCTGGTTTGCAAATATAGCAAACACTTTCAATCCTCATGGTCTCTCTTATTTCTTATCATCATGCTGGCTTTCAAGGCATCTCTGCATGGCATACTGCGAGCTCATGCAGGTTTGTTGTAGGCAATGGCCCAGCTGGCCCCATGTGAGCCAAGGTCAGGCAGGATCCCAGCTAAACGATGGCTGCTACACCCCAGACATCAGACAGGGTTCAGTGCTGTCCTAACTGCACAGAGGACTGAACTGTCTCCTTCAGGTCAGGGAAGTCATAAAGGTCAGAATGGTGCCCTGGATACTCCTGTGTGTTGCTCACTTGCCTCGCTGATTAAAGAGAGATTGTAACTTTTAATTGAAATAATGGATCTAGATGAAAACATGCAGGAATCTGCAATAGGAAATCGTTACCCTTCGGTGCAAGGCAATGGGAACTGATGGGCATTTAATGTCTAAGGAGGTATTTTATGTTGCTTTCTCTTTAACAAGACAACACACGCTCTGCTCCACACACAGGTGCACACACTACACATGAACATGCTCAGATTAAGGCTGTCTGGAGCATAATTAGACAGAGATTTTGATCCCTTAAGCCAAACACTGTGGAAAGTTAAAAACCTCTGAACACAGTTAACATATCTGGCAAGTATCTGAAACTGCTCGTGTTGTTCTGATCACACTCACAACTGACACCTTGATAGGAACAATACACACACACCCCCCAGGGGAAAACCGAAACAACACAAGGGAGAGCTTTTACCACTTCTTTGTCTATCCCCTGCATTGAAAGTGTGGGGTTTTATTGAAAGGAGAGAGAGAAGGAGGAAGACCAGACAGGGGACAAGAATACAGAGTTTCAGGTGGGAAGGGGGCTACCAGGCTGTGTGGTTAGCAGAGCAGGACCTGGATAAAAAGTGCCACCAAAGAGGTGCAGGACTAGAGAGCAGGACAGCTCCTGCACTACTTAAACACAGTTTCGGTACCTGGCAGCCTCTCTGCACACACAGCTACCAGCTCTACAAAACGTCTGCTAAGAGGTGGCCACCAAGGAGGATGTCTGGGGAAAGGGGACCTGAATCCCAAGCGGAATCATGGTTGTTCCCAGCGACCAAGCAGTTATACAGCAGAAAGGGATCAGTGTGACAGCCCTTTCCCTAGGAGGGAGCAGCTGCCCTACAGGGTGAGTAAATTTGAAACACCTTTATCTTTTGCCTACCAGGACTCATACCCTGGTGAAACTACAGAGGTGCTGCAGCTGAAGTGTGAGGGTAACAGTAAACACCAGGGGCCACATTTTACCTACACTGAGCAAATCTACTTCAGAGGAAATAATGAACATTTACTCTATGAATCCCATTAACACTTAAGTGTGAGATATGCTAAGCAACTTACCACTGTCGGAGCACAGATAGTGCTAAGACTGTCCTGAAGCCAAGCTTTTAACACTAGGATACATTAATTTAGAAAAATTATTTTTTAACACAGAATCCAGCCATCCAGTGGGTTAGGCTGGATGCAGGCTGACTCAGAATGAGCAACTGGAAGTGTAGACTTTTTCTCTTATTTTCCCATTTGAAGCAGCCATATGGCATCCTAAATGGTTCCCAAGTGTCCTCAAACCATTACGCTCTGCTAACAGGTTGACACCCATGAGCACTGCCAGAATTGCTCTCCTTCATCCTTCATTATTCCCACTTACAACCTATCAACCATAAGGACTTGTTCTCCAGAATAATTGCTTAACCATCATTCACTATTAACTGTGGCCACACTGCAAGGCATGGGTCTAATACTAACAGAAATTAGACAACAAAACCCTCAGAGTGGATACAGAGGATCACTTGGAAATTTCTTATCCTTCAAACTCAAGTGAAGGGATGGTGACTGAACCACAACCACTCACGCCAATGCAGAAAAAGAAGTTTCAAACCCCTCTGAACATCTATTTGCCAACCTCTGTTTGGCACTGGCAGCACTAAGAGATCTAAGAAAGGGAAGTACCAACCTGCGGTTGTTAGCAGTTTGTTTCTGTCCCCCCCAAATAATATTTATCCTGAAGCTAAGCCTCAGATAACTGAGAGAATTGGACAGTCAAGTTTGGTACTGATGGAGAAGCCAACAACATCTCTATAACAATAGTTATTCTCTCTCAAAATAAAGAATTAAGAAAATTCACAGAACATGATGCTGAAAGAAAAGAAGGCTGAAAATGTTCCACATGATGATTGCTATAAAAAGAAAATAGCTGCCTGGTAAATCAGAACTATTTGTGCAGAGCATTCATCTCCAACAGGAAGTGCAAGCTTCCCTTCTTAAAAGACATTTACAAAAATAATGAAAGTAATCTCTGTTCTAAACCAAATCTTTTTGTGCATTTATTATTTCAAACAAGACAGATATCAACTCCTGGTTTCTTGTCTTCCATTAAAGTATGCCCAAGGGCTCTTTCTCCACACTAATCTGACTCCTCCCTGTAAGCAGATCTTCAAAAAGAAATGAAAAAAAGCCCCAACCTTTTTTTGTTCTTGCTGTTATCTTAAAACCAAAGCACACTGGCCTAAGAGAGCAGATCAGTCTGAAGCTGGGCATTTTGCTAGCAGCCCAGGGTGCAAGTGAATGAGCCCTGCTCCAGTGTCTGAACTTGCTGTCTCTGACCTACTGCCTCAGAGCAGCCCCAGCAACACCCAGCTCTGTTTCCAGGCCCGAGCAGGACACAGCCAGCCAGCACAGAACCAGCACACAGAGTAGCCAGGACCTCCTGCCCACACACAGATGTCTTGGAGAGAGGCACTGGCATGAGCTGCGCAGGGACGTGGTGGAGTCACCCACCCTGGATGTGTTTCAGGGTGGTTTGGTTGTGGTGCTTGGGGCTATGGTTGAAGGTGAATCTTGTAGAGCAGGGTTGTTGTAGGTTGGACTTGGTGCTCCTGAGGGGCTTTGCCAACCTGCATCTTGCTGTGATTCGGTGAATGCTTCCTCAGCTCCTCTATCACCACTCTTCCTTTCCACCCCAACACACCTTGCTAGTTACCAGATATTATCCATTAGAGAGGTGCCAACTGGCCAGCAGCAGGACTTTCATCTCTGACCCAACAGCAGTCAAATTCACAACCACCACTCACCAAAAGAGTGACCAGACTCTTCCCAAGGACAAAAAGCACAGTCAATGGCAGCAGGACTCTCAAGCTCACTGCGTGCTAGCCAAGCCAGCCACAGTTATTGTGGCATGATGGTACTCCTAGAATCACAGGATGGCTCATGTTGGAAGGGATCTCACAGATCATCTGCTCCAGCCTGGGCAGGGACACCTCTCAGCTAGACTCAGCTGCTCAAGGCCTCATCTAGCATGGCCTTCAGCATCCCTAGGAGGGAGGCAGCCACAGGCTCCCTGGGCAGCCCATTCCAGAGCCCTGCCAGTGAAGAACATCAAATAGAATCTTTCAAACTAAATCTTCCAAGCTCCCACAAAGAGCGTGGCCAAGGCTAGAAGCAGATTTGTTTCTCAGCTGACGAATGCCTGATTATTATTAGCCGTTTTTCACTGGGGCTCTAACACCAGACCTTCCCTTGGAGAACTTTTAAACATCTTTCCCAATGTTTCTGAGACACATTTATGGTTGGTATATGACTTCTCAAAGAAATTGCACCTCGGAATTCTGTTTCTATGACAAGAAATAAGATTTCAGCGCTCTGTTTGCTTTCAGTAGACACACCGAAGGTCAATATGGGTCTGCATATTTAGACCTCTGGAGTGGGCGGAAAGCGAAAAGGTGAGTAAATCATCTTCAAAATAGCAGAGCCCGACCATAAAAATCTCTTGTTTATCTTTTGCAGTGGTGTTATTTTACTCTGCAAAAGCCCCACGCCGCTCTCCGACGAGCAGAGTTATTGAAGCAACATTGTCCAGCGCTGTTTTAATTCCGAGTGTTTGGAGCAATGATACCATAAAACGATCTGAAGGATTGTTGTCACATAAATCTCCAAGCACTTTCTGTGTCCTTTAATGCTCAGGCCTAAAATTGTTTCATTCTTTAGCTGACAGTGCACATTGTAAAAGTTGCAGTTTATCACTTTTCTTCCATTCCTCTCCAGCAGCTACATTACCACAGCCTTTTTTTTATTGCTATCGCAGGGTGGCACTATGTAAGTGACATCATCAGGGGAGAATGAGCCAGGAGCAGCCAGAACTGCTCTGCAGTGCCACAGAGCTCTGCATTCCAGAGGAAAGGGGACAGCAGTCTTGCATTTAAGCATGCTGAGCATGTGCCCTATCAAATCTATTGCCTGTCACCACAGTCCCTTGGACTGGATAAATTATACCCCACAGTTGGGTAGTACAAAGGTAATTCTGTTGCCATATGTTGTGCCAAAGAGCTCGTGCCGTGACAGGGTGCATTACAGATTATGCTTTCCCATGTGACACTGATTTTCTCCTTCAGCTCTGGGGGATAAACCTTGCCTCCTTGCAGGTTGTATACCACCCAAAATAAAACAGGACCTCCAACAAGGCGAAGACACAAATTTTGATTTAAAAGACAAAAGGGAAGGGGAAAATAAAAAAAGGTGGCAGAAAAAGGCCAACAATTTCTCAGATTTGGGAAATTACTTATGTTGTGCCAGTGCACACTCAAAATTAATCATTCATCGATCCCGTGGGAATTCTGGTCCCAGCTCTAAGTCGATAAGTCAGAAAAAAGTGGAGTCAAGAAGAGTGTGATCAGCTTCAGACATGTTCTTTATCAGACACCCCACAGTATTCTTGAGTTTCTTTGGTTGGTTGATTTCAAATGCTTGGTCTTGGCAGTAGCTCACACATAAAGAAAAGAAATATCATGAGAGTAGAAGGAAAATAGGTAGAGCCCCCCAGAGCATGTTTAAGAGATTTTGCTTGTCTGTTCAATTTATTACTGGATTTCATTATTTAGCAGAAGTGAATTGAAGTGGTTGATAACATGCCACAACTGATTTCACCCATCAGCATCCAGCTCAGCTCAGGAGTAATCAAAAGCCATCGCTTCAGGACTGCAGAGAAAGGAGCTCTGAAGGTTTGCTGCTGGGAAGGAAATAGCCACATTGTGTAAGCCAGCTCAGTGACCATATGGCCTTCATCTCACAGGGCACAAATGAAGGTAAGCACATTTTAGGTGTAGCTGCAAGAGGAGAGAATGGAAAGCAAGGACCTGACATTTCACAGGAGAAAAACTTCTCCTCCAAGGCTGAGAGGCAGCAGATGCACATGCATTCAGACACTTCTAATGGTCTTCAAGCATTATACGAGACACACTGCCTAGCATATGGTCAGGTGTGCTCAGAGCTCATTTGCTCCAGCAGTTTTACTTTTAAGCTCCTGGAAGAAAAAGAAACATTCAGACAGGGTTCTATGTAATGACAGCCTCTGGAATGCAAAGCCTTGCATTTTGGGGCACAGGGCAAGAACAATCTTCCCTGGAAATTTGTTCAGGTGCATAGAGTCACAGTGACATCTGTTCTTCTTCCACACAGGTATCAAGGAAGAGACTGAGATACAACTTCAAGAAACCATGCAACAGTCTGAACCCAAGGCCACAGCACAGCCATCAGAAATGCTGCTTGCAGAACCGGGAGTCAACAGCCACACATCTGGCCCATGAAAGCAAGCCTAGGCCTGATGGAACACCAAGTCCCACAGTGATTTTCTTCTCTTTTAAAACAGTGGCTTCAGGTGTTTGTTATGCCAGAAGGCAGTCTGTAATCCTCACCCCAATTTCAAGGTTACTAGAACATACTCTCCTTTTGATTTAGGGCCTTTTGCCTTCAGCGAAAGAAGAGCTTACTCTAATTATCTTCATTATGACATCCATAACTTGGGGCTCCCATGGGCACTAAGGGTGTGACAAGGATGGCATAAATTTTTACATCCACTGACCTCCAAATTAATGTGACCTTATCTCAGCAGAAGAGGCTGCAAGTGAAACAAGTTATTTGGTTTCCACTCGCTTTGCAAACGTGTGGCTGGGGCTTTGTGGTTAGGTATGTGAGCCTGCATCAGCTGCATCCCTGTTTTTCAGAGCTACGTGCGGCTGATGGTCCAGATGCTGCACACCTTGAATGTCAAGGCTGGTTTATGTGCTGCTTTCATGGCCAAGTTACCATAAAGGCCAGAAAGCTTTGTTGCAACATTAAAGAACATTCTCACATCATCCAACTGCTCAGTCACTATAGAAGACATCCAACTGTTTAGTCGCTGAATAATCACTCTTGGACACCTCCTCCCTCTGTTAACATTCATATACAGCCAGGAGGACCAAACACATCAAGTGAGTTTTGGCCATCAGAAAACACTGTGCAACCTTCCTCAGCTTTGTGTCTCTCTATTTGCACTAAGGTTCACTAGAGAAAAGAGTATTCAAGGTGGGATAGAAAAGAATCACTGTTTCTCTTCAGCTGTAAGGAATCTAAATACAAAGAATAAAGCCTGTCCCTGGACATGCAGGCTTTGCTAATGGAAACCCTGCACATTGAGTGGATTCAGTTACCACAGTGAATGGTGATGGGATGGAGAATATCTTGAGACAGAAAAAAACAGCTCACATTGTGCCCAGTAAACACTAATTCTATGACAGATCAACACATATGTATCAGCTAACCTCCTGCTTAGGTATTTAGCAGGAATATTTAGCACGTGGAACCTGGACTGGGGTTATTCCATTTGTTTCACATATTCCATCAGGACCTGTCAGACCTCCTGGTGTGAAGAAAATGCTGTAAGTGAGATTTGATGGGATTTGTTAGTTCAGTATTTCTCTTTTTTCATTTTAGCATGCCCCACTAGTTGGCAATTACTTCCTACTGTACAATCTATTAAATATTCATGTCAGATATTATTTGCATAGAGCAGCTTTTCTCTGATAAAAAAAAATATGTTATTCGTTCACTGCTTAGAAGATTGACCTAAGGTCCCTACTTTAAACACATGGTTATATTGATTGTGAGGATACACCAGGAAAATGATGTAGTTTATATGCATGCATTATTTCTACTGAGTCATCCTGAAGCTTATAATTTAAGCCTCAATGTTTCAGGTAAAATGAAATTGCCTGACTAAGTAAGGCTGCTTTGATTTCAGCTTTGCTCCGAGCTTTGCCAGGCAAGCAGAAAATCTTCATAGTATGAAAGGTCTCGTTCATATGGAATGTATAGTCATGCAGGGATGCAATCCTGTGCATTCCAAACACACCTGCCTTTCTCCAGAGATTGTTTTACAAAACCCCTTTTTTATCTTATGTAAATAATTCCAGATCCTATATTAATGGAAGATCATCATAAAGGAATAATGAATTTAGACTTCCGAAGCACTGCTGCAACTATTGCATTATACATGGCACAGAGAGGACAAAGGAAACTAAGGAGCTTCCTTCAGACAGGATGAAAATCCCCAAACTGAACCAAAAGAACCCCAAGCAACAACAGAGAGATAAGCTAACTGGATTTAAACCAGAAAAAAATTTCCTCCTCCTGAGTGTGTCCCTTGGAGGAAGAAGCTCTGACATACTCCTCATACACTTATCTGCATTTTCATTTTCTACCCTTCTTGCTAGACAGGAACAGCTTAAGAACATAAAGGGGGAGGTGAAGGGGCAGGGAGGGAAGAAAAGCAGAGAGAGAGCAAAACCAAGAAATTTAAAAAAAAGAAGACACATTCTCTTCTTGCCTTCCTCTTTGGTCAGCACTGTGCCCCAGCCACCTGCTAGGTTTCCCCGGGTCCTCCCCATCTTTTCTGTCTCTTGCCTCCCTGCTTCTCACTCAGGTCTCTTGTGTTTTTTTCCCCATGACAGTCCTCCATTTCAAGAGAACAATATCTGTACATGGTTGGTTGTCATCAAATGATCAGAGCAACAAGGAAAATTACAGTTGGACATGTAGAGGAAGGATATCCTGGCAGTGTTGCTTGCTGTGACAGGAACCCCACGGCACAATGCAGCCTCTTCACCTACCAAGCCCCACACCTAAATCTCTAAATCTGCAGCAATAGATGAGACATAGAGTCCTGATTCCTTACTGCTTTGCAACTTCAGACTACCAGAATTTCTCAGGATGCTTAACAGACCTCATTTCTGATACATTAACTTTGCTGTCCCAACAAAAGGAAGTTTGCACTTTAAGAAGTGCTCTCTTAATGAAGAGGATTCTTCTCAGCGTGCTAAAAACCATCCTAGCTTCTCCCATACCATGGAGATTGCATTTTCAAGACACGAAGTATTCTCTAAAACAAATCCATTTTTATTACATCTTTGTATTTTTTTCCACAAGACCTGGAAATAATCAAGAGTGAAACTAATCTTCTGTTAGTTTGTGTCTATAATTCTACTGTCAGCCAGTCGATTCTATAACATTTTTTAAAATTATTTTGTTATTTGTTACTAAAAAGGATTCTGTAGAAACGATTCCTGAACATGGATGTTCAACAGAACACTGCACCACACTAGAACTAGAATTCCCTTTCCAAAATGCTGCTCCTAAATGGATCTGAGCCTTTTCCTCTCACGTTTTTAAGTAAGCACTTTTTATAGGGGGGGTGGATGCTTCCCATACTGCTATTGCAATATGTTAGAGCATCCCAAGAATGTGTTTCTAGGAGTAAATCTGTAGCAACAATTCACATCTCATGCCAGAGGAAATCTGGACTAACTCCACTGATGTTTCTGAAGTCACCCTAGTGTGCAGGAGAACCAAGCAAAAGGAAACACAGAGCCTTTGTCTCCAAGGTCTATTGCTATACAAATAATTAATTACTGTAGCTTGTGTGCTGTGGGCCTGCCTGTCTGACCACTGAGCAATTACAGAAAGTGATCTTAGGGGCTGTAAGTGGCTGCTTCTGGAAGACATACCAGCCTTCAAAACAAGAGGAAAAGCATTCTTTACTAATCCAATTGTTACAGAATTATAACCTAATCAATCTCCTATCGACTTTTGGGCATCACTGTTCTCTCTATTGTTATAACTGTTTATAATTTAGTCCAGCAGTAGCAAACTTAACAACAGAGTCTGGACACATTCCAGGCACAAGGGCAAGGGACAATTTCTACCAGAAACATTAAACATGCACTTTACTGTTACTTAATATTGCATGGAAGAGATACACAGAGAGAGAGAGAGAGATGCAGGCTGTCCTTAGAGAAAACTCAGAGGCACCATAATCATTAGCTAAATGCCCACCACCATCTTTGGGGAATACATCACCATTTCATTTTCCCAAAAAGCCTGAAAAGCACAAAACCAGGAGAGAGGATTCTTATTTATGCTCTGCTAAGAGGATAAACTGCAATACAGGAGTATGCAGCACACAAATAGAAAATGCAGCAACACCAGATGCCATCAGCTACTTCAGAGAATGGTGGGGTTGGAAGAGACCTCTGGGGATCCTCTAGTCCAATCCTCCTGCTACACCAGGGTCACCCAGAGCAGGTGACCTACTGCTCAGGTGATGGATTTGGCCACTTACTCAAGAAATCATCTTCAAGATTAGATGAGAAAACTCTAATCACAATAGTTGACAAGAGGCTACAGAAAACTAGAACCTTCTCTGGGGATCCAACAGGGCAGAAAGGGCTCAAAGTCATCATCAGGACATCCAATTGATGAGCTTATCCTCGCAACTTTGTCTCAAGCAAACAAACACAGTAAATTTCCAGTAGGGGAACAGAAAGGACTCCTAGCACAAAGTGTACAGTAGCAATTTAAAAATAAATAAATCTTAGCAGCTGGACGGATGTGCTTGAAACTCCTGTCCAAAAGGATTTTATTTTTCTACTTCAATTTAAAACACAAAAAAGTGTTCAATATTACAGGTGCTTATTGCAGAACCAATGATATTACATTACACAGAGACTTAGTTCACATTTCCATAAGCAGTGAACTTCCTGGCCAGTGCAGAAAATTACAACCTATAAAGCAAAGATTACACATGGCACCTTAATTCCAGCTGACCTTTCAGCCACAATCCCCCACACCCAGTTGTAAGGAACATTCAGGAAAGAGAATGTTTAGCAAGGAACATCAATAGCAATGCTTCTTTCATACAGTATTTATCTGCAAAGCCTAACCCTAACCCCCAACCCTAACTTGTGAACAGAACTCCAACCCATAATGCTATCTCTATCCCTAAACCTAAGCCTGAGCCCTGAAACAAACCCTAACCTTAACACTAATGCTAACACCTGACCTAATCCAGGTCTAACCCCACCTCTACCACAAACTTTAAACCTAATCCTAACACTAACCCCAAAGCCTAACCCTAACCCCATGCAAGGACTGCCATGCTTTAGGAAGTCCACCTAATGAGATCTTTTCCCTGCACCCACCAAGAGCGCCCTCCCATTTAGTCTGTGGAAAGGTTATCCTCTCCCCACCGGGCAGTAAGAACTCCTCTGCAGGCCTTGCAGTGCCGCTGGAAAGCTGCCTCCTCTTTGCCCGAGGAGCTCTGGGGCTGACCCGAGGTATAAAATCCAGGCAGTCGTTAATCACAGCAAAGGGTTTGTTTTGCAACCACTGTTCAAGCAGGGGTTCATCAATTTTGTGCATATTAGGCTCGGAACCTCCCCCCCCTCACTGGGGAGTATTTAGCACAACTAGACAAACACAGATGTTCCCCAGAAATCCCTAACCACTCCTGTGCTCAAAGATTCACTGCCTTTTTCAAACCAGCTATGCTAATCTCCTCTGTCCGACAGGTTGCAGTTTGTCTCCAGCACACCAGGCCTTGTCTAGCTGCAGCAGAACAGCACAGTCATCTCTGGCACCAAACTGATCCCATCCCTAAAACACAGAGACTTTAAAGTTGGACTCTGGGGGTTGAAAAGGGGTTTGAGAGAGACCTATTTTCGCAGTTTTAGGTTACCCAAATCGCTGCTGCTCTGCAATCCTTCGGGGTGCAATTATGCCTCCTTGTCTTCTCTAAAGCATTTTGATCAAAATTTACATTGCAAGTTCTATTCCTCTCCCTATGCGTGGCTGAATTCCATCCTTCTCATTATTTGTGACACGGGGATTTCCAGAGCAGCCTGAATTGCCAAGGAAATAAAGCCTTGGCCGTTTTGTTCTTCCACCAGCTGAAGCTGGAAGGAAGCTGCATGCCAGGGCTCAGAGGCTGCCATTCTTTGCCCATGCAGTCTCAAAGGACTCTGCTGAGATTTATTTTCTAGGTCAGAATTTTCATCAAAATGTAATAATCTGAATGTAACATGAAATACAAACAGAGGTAATGATCTTTAGGTCAGGTTTTTCAAAAATCTGTGTTCTTGATCAAAGTGCTACATTAGTGATTACCTATACCTTGAAGTGCACCTAGAGATTTTAAACCTAAGAGTTTGCTCACAGCTGTGCACTCCCTGATACCCTGTAAAAGCAGGAATCTGTGACCCGTTCACCCCATCCTGTCAGAAGGTATGGATTCTGTCTCCACTCACTTTTCTCCCCTGCCTTTTGTCTCTTTACTTCCTTGGTTTGAGTAAAGCAAGTATTTGGAGCACGCCATAGCCATTGCCCTGAGAAGCAGATCCCAGCTTGCTCACTAGGAAGAACAGGAATGCTGAGTTCCCAGAGCTGCCTTCAGAGGATGTGAAGGTATCACAACAAGAGAGAATGATGTGATAACAAAATTGTGTCCTGGATGCCTGCCAAAAGAGGAGCTGCTGGCTGCTGTCTGTACCTGGTAGGCTTCCCCTTCAAGAGCCAAGGCTGCATGCTTGGCTTCAGGGGGAGCAGCACCCGTGAGGAGACTCACACAATCAACACTGCTACAGCCAAGTAAGCTGCAGCTGGCAACAAAGGAGGAACACGGTTGTCAGAACCTAAATACCATTGCATCACTTGAGGAAGCTTACCAGGCTGGTGTCCAGACCAACACTAACTAAAACACTCTTGGTCTAATGACAGCAATGGGCTGAGAATTAATAGCAACCTGTGACATGCCACCCTAGATCCAGATGGGACTGCAGCCTGAGTACTGAACACAGAAAGAGTTGAAGGATTTCTGAGTCATTCAACACCAGATATTTTGAATCCAAACAATCCCAGCGTACAGGGAGTGAATCTGGAGTGGGCCTGAAAAGGTGGCTGTGATTCTGGCAAAACCAGCAGAAGACTCTTGTCTGACTTCTGCCTGCTCCATAGTCATGCCACAGCCAAACAAAGGATGGCCCAGTGTTACTTGTAAGGATCACACAATCCTCCCTGATGCTTTGGCTTCGGGCATGTGATTGCAGTTTGAAGCTAATCCCTTAATCACTGATGTGAAAATTGCTAGGGATACACAGACAGGATAGGATCCTCAACACAGCACCCTCCTCTTTTATTTAAGAGAACAAGTGCAGCTTGAAGAATAAACAATTAACATTTAATGTTATAGACTTAATTGAATTTAGAGTAACAGAGAGATGTCTTCATAAGATACTTAATGGAAACGTAAGACAACAAAGAGTAAGAAACAGAACAGGATTTGTTCAGCTTAGCAGAGAAAACACAGTCACTACACAGAGGCTAAAGGGAGGCTTTCTTGGAAGCTGTTGGGGCAGGAGTAGCAGAAGAGTCATCACCAGAAGGACAGGAACAGCCAGACAGCAACCTACTCTCCTGCACTGCAGCACCTCCACAAAGTGCAGTCCTCCAGGCTGCGTCGGGGCGAGGTCAGAAGAGATGAAGTTCAGAGGGTAAGATTACAGAACAGAGCATGTGCAGCCTAAGAGACAGGTAGGAAAGATGAGAACACTTTAACCTGGCAGCAGGGAAGAACTATGGAGTGAATTCTTGGTGGCATGCCACGTGGAGAGCAGTGCCAGCCCGAACGTTCCACAAATTCCACAGAGACTGGCATCCAGGTAATTCAAAATGAAACTTGATAAAGAGAATTTCCATCAACCTACTGCCTAGCCAAACGGGGCTGCTTTGATCCTGCAGGGACTTGTGTTACACCACACATGCAATGGGCAGGACATGGACCTTAGGCCTTTATCCCTTCCTGGCATCTGCGGGACTTTGGCACAAGCGTAGGGGGAAACCTTTTTCTCTGTGAAATCTTCCTCCTTCACAACACAGAGCAAATGAAAAGTAGTGCTTGCAGCCTGGCTTCCCTAGGGAACAAAGTGTGCTTGCTGGTCAAAACAGCCAGAGCAGCCTGTCCAGGGCCATGTCTGGGCAGGTTTTGAGCATGTGGGAAGGCTGCAGATGTTCTGGGCAACTGATTTCACTGTCCCAGAGCTTCCCACACTTCCTGGAGAACTGTCTTTTCCTTATGCTTAGATAACCATAGCTCCAGTAACCACAACACCACGTGGCTGATGAAATGCAGCTCACCTCTTAAACTTAATTTCTTGCTTCCAGTAGGCCTAGCAAATGTGGGAAGCATTTCAAAGCACCACACACTGCTGTCTTCTGAACCAGCATTTTCTGCAGATTGTCCTTTCATAGAAGCTTAAGTGAAAGCTCACTCAGAAAAATGAAAAAAATTCCCCCAATATACTATTTGTGACTTGGCTATCTCTACTATGAGCTAAAACTAGGAAGTCGAGCTCACCATTCTCTACTAATCTGTGGTATGTTTTGGAACTTGTATGCTCAGAAATGTAATATATCTTTGGGGTTCAAAAGAGTGTGAGGTAAATCACATTGAAAAATCAGGTGAGACCAGGTGAGGCCACGCTAGCACTGCTGGAACAGTCTAGCAAGTCTGTGCTCAGGTTTACTATTATCTGTGATGGTTTGGGAGTTCCCTGCCCCCCCACACTATGAAAATCCCCCAGACCAGACTCATCCAGCTGGAAGTTAAGGACTGAAGCTCTATTTACAGCTCAGCACAACGTACAAGCAGAGATATACACAACAGACAGGAATAGTTACAGAAATACATAAGTTAAAGGTAACACAGAAACACAATCCCCCTCCCAGAAATCCCAGGAGGGGCTCCCAACCACCCTTCCACCTTCTCCCCACCCCTACACCTTAGCCCGGGGTCTGCCTTACATGCAAGGTGAGTTTGGAGGATGGGCCAGGGGGGGTTAGAAGAAAAGTGGTTAGTTAGGTTAGCAGAGAGGCCAGCAGACAAAACCTGCAGCTGGAGGGACCAGACTCTCTGTGTCTTATCTATGTTTGTGTTCTTGTACATCTCAGCAAGCCTGTGAGTGAAGCAGACATCACCAGTGTTTGCTTTTCACAGCCTGTAATCTAATTCTTTTCATAAAAATATTCCAGTTAGCCTCAAACCAACACATTATCCTACAGCTTTAATTCCTAAAACTGCTGGATTCAAACCATCCCCCAAAAAAACCATTTTCCCTGAACTGACTTCATACTCCAAACTAAATTAGAATTAATAAAATTAAAGCCAAATTGACCTCCAAGGAGACATCTTTCAGAGGTAAAGAGATAGATTTTCTATGGGATATTAGCTGTGTAGGCAGAAGCCTGGGCTGACGACTGTCAGAGAACCAAGGTTTGCTTTTTGCTCCTTGCCATGGGTCTGAGTTACAAGGATGGCACTTCCCTGCCTCCCAGGCACTCTGTGCTAACCGTTTTAAGGAGAGTTCAGAACTGCTTTGAGAGTGAAGAAATCAGCTACGGGATTCAAGATAGCAGGAGGTACTTAATTCACAAAGTCTGACTGGTGTGTTGAACAATATTGTTAGCTAGAAGGTGCCCACTCGTGTTCAGTTCTCTGTTCTCAGCTCACACAACTTGAGAGTGGCTTCAGCCCAGAGGTGTCTTTGAAGACTGATTTCAGTGTTTGGTGGGATGGTGATGTAATTCCATAGCAGAAGTTTTTGTTTGCTTTCTTAATCACTTTTTAATTGCACTGCATTCCTCTCCTTGATAGATAAATTTGCATTATGGAAGACAGCAGAACAAGAAATCTGGATGTTGTTAGTTGTATGTGATTTAGCATACTTCACTTCTAGTTCCACTCAACCACTCTAGTGTCTCAGAGAGATGGAGCCCTTGCTGCTTACTCGCCGACTCATGGAAGTAGAGCCAGTGAGGTAAATAAGGTGAACAGGATACAGGCCTTACACTAAAATGCTTATTAATTTTACTATTTAAACGGTTTGGCATAATAGAAAGCATCCTCTATTGCTCTCAATCAATAAGAAATTTGCAGCACACGTTTTTCTGTGTACTCTTCCAGGGCATCAGACACATTCGATTCAGTATTTGCTAGCTTTGGATTATTCCAGATTTTTCACTTTAGCTCTTAGTCATTTACCAAGCCCATAAAATCAACAGTGGTTCTGGGTGGTAAGCATGGAATATTCAGAGTTTGAGGTTTTCACCACTGTGTCAGTTGCCTTAAGGCAAATATTTCTTTAACTAATGTTCTCCTCAAGCTGTGATCGTTACAAATACCTCGTTGCTTTTCATATAATAGGATTTCTTTAGTCCAAAGAAAAAGCACATGTGCAGGATGTGCAGTGCCATGGAGAGGCTGAGACATTAAGACTACAAAGCACATCGGATACCCTAATCTCTGCAGAGTCACCACTGGAAGCACTACTTGCTCGATTCATTATGAAGAGATACCAGTTTGCTACTGTCAGGACATTCCCTCTGTCCCATCAGAGGACACAAGCCCATCAGAACACAAGGGAAATCAGCCTTTGGGGCTTTTTCTCAGCAGCCACCACAGCTGTGGTAAGGCCACAAGGATGCCATTACATTTCCATGCTCCAGGCCCTCTATAGTCACCTTGTGGAGGGAGAGCTGGGATGCCAGATGCAGAGCATCTGAGAGCATGCAAAGGTGCTCTCCTACAAGCATTTAGAATCATAGAATTGCTTCAGTTGCAAGAGACCTCCAAGAGCCTTTAACCTAACAGCACCCTGCCCATCAAACCATATCTCAAAGTGCCATGTCCACAACTTTCTTCATCCCCTCCAGGGACAGTGACTCTATCACCACCCTGGGCAGCCTGTTCCAATGCCTCACCTAAAGGTAAGCATAAACTTAGTACTGATAGTTCTGTTTAGTTAGCACCTGAGAAGAGTTATCCAGGAAAATGAGTTGGTTTTTTTTTTGCTAAATACCATTAAAGTGGTAAACACTCTGCTTCTATGTTAATGGGGCTGTTTCCATTTGCAGTATGACCTCTGCTCTCACAGGATGCTTTATGTAGCTGGGACTGTCTTGTACCTCCTGGTAGAAGACTCCAAAATGCCACCTATTTTGATTTCCTGAATAATGAAAGCCTGCATTACAAACGCTTGCTACAATATTTGTATTCACACACAAGATTCTGTCTTTTGATACCATAAAAAGTCTCATTTTAACTGACCTGAATACCTCTCAGACTACAGATGAAGGTCAGCACGTTTATAAGCTTTCTTTCTCTGTAAGCCCATAATACTCTCAAGACATTAAGGTATGTACTTAAAGACTTGATTGTTGGCTTTCATTTACTTAATATTTTGGCAAGGTTGCAGCAGTGCCACGAAATCTGTTTAGCAGCAAAGCACAACTGTTCTGCTTTTTGAGCTGGGCTTATTTATATAAATTTATTCCATAGCCTGCTCTCCTTTATTTTAATGGCCAGATGTTCTTTTCTCTTCCCTTCTTAACAAACACACACCCTTAACTAGCCATACATTCTCACAGTTCTTCATCCTGATGCCTTTGATATTTCCACTATTTAGTTATTTGTGGGTTTGGTTTGTTTTTTTTTTTCCCTTTCTATGAACAGTGAAGGGCAGTACAGCCATCCCCTGCATGAAAATATTCATTTGGAAGAAATGCACAGAAGTGTATCAAACTCAAGCTCTTAGAAGGAGTTTTCTTCGCTACCTAACTGCAAGCTCACCACTTTTTCTAAAGTAAGCCTGACAGCTGTTTTTGTTTACCATTTGGTAATGACAACGAGTTCATAGTAAGAGGCTGAAACAAAATTTCACTCTAAGCAGTCCCTTAGATGCACTGGATGGAGAATGTCACCTTTTCAAGGCTCTGGTTTGCAGGGAGGCTAGATGATGGCTTCATTATATTCAAAACAGCACTTGGGTTTCCTGTTTGATCTACAAAAACAGTTCTGTGGAACACATTTCACACAAGAAAACCCCAACCAAACCAAGCCACAACACTAATACAAAGCAAAGCCTTCGTGCTGTTACTGCAGCATTTTCAACCAGATTCAGTTCTGAAGTGAGCATTCTGTTACAGACAAGCAAATGTCTGTGGTCTTTGCCCAAAGCTGGGCTACACTCATTGTAAACCAGGAAGAGAGAGAACGTAAAAGCTGAGGAAAAGAGCACAGACTGATTGCACCAATCTGACTTCCTGAGCCTGTCAGCTGAGATCTCAGGTTTGTATTACCCAGGATGTATGCTACCTCTCCACCACCTGGTGCCGACACCATACTAGAGTAGCTGTGGGACTGATGCCGCTGTCTAACAGAGTCCAGCACTGCCATGCTGCCTCCCTAAAGCCTGCAGCCTTGCATACTCACGATCAGAATTTCAAACATCTCTAAGAGCAAGACAAAAGGGCTGCAGCTCTGCCCAAACAGTCTGTGCTCAAGGAAAGAGGTTTGCTCAGCTGGGGAAATCTACCACTGACAACACATTTGTAAAGTTCCTTAAGACAACCCAGTGGTATTCCATTTTCTGTTACACTAACATGGGCTACAACATCCTTTCGTTTAGCACAATTTCTCCTTGGACTGGAGATTTCTAAAATGGGCTGGCAATGACATCCAGACAGAGCTGCGCTCACCTGTTCTACTCTTGCAGGACCACAACTCACTTCGAGCTTGTAGAGTGTGGTTTATACCAACTGCTCCTGCTTGTGATTGGCCCAGGGGCAGCAGCAGCAGTATGAAGTGGCAGCTGAAAGTCCTGGATTTAGAAGTTGAGGCAAAATCTCAGACACAATGGTAGCTGAGGCCGCTCAGCCTATTATGCTGAACTGCTCAGTCTTTGAGGTGGGAGGCTGCCAACTGTTAGGGCACTAACATTCCTAATGCTTGAGTCATTCATGTGGTAAAGCTGAGAGCCACAAGATGCCACTCACCATTCCTTTCATCCCTTTGGAAAGGTCTGGGCTGCGGCGAGAAATTAAAGGGAGGGAAGCACGGAAATAATGAACCATATGCAAAAACAGCAAGAGCAATTTACTCCCATTCGAACACTTTTTACATCAGAAATAGAAGGCATTGTGCTCTCTTCTCAAAGGTGCTGATCACAGAGCCCTGAGAATCAAAGTCACTGGCATGCTTGAAAGGTCTTAAACACCCAGTTAAAATAGAATTTTCAAGTGCCTTCTGGTGTCTGGGCATCAGATACATAGACTGAAGTATGGTGCTGAACCTAGAAGATTAATAACATTTTCTAGCCATGAAATCTCAGTGTTCCTTCTCCTGATTAATGATCTGGGGACTGACAATTCAGAAGTGTTCGGCTCAAAACCAGCCTACATGGAGTTTAACTCGAGCTCAGAGGCTGAGGTGCGTTTGTGTCACTTAACAAAGAGGACAGCACCACATCCCGTTTGGGGCAATCCGTAGTAAGTTACTAGCAGTCTCTTCAGTGTAATATGCATTCCATTCATTTTGACATAAGACAGACTGCTACGAATGCCCAGATCACAAACTGGCTCTTGAGCCCGCAGTTAGGAAGTCTGCTGAGGAATGCTTTCATCAAAAATTGATTCATCACAGCAGGCAAACTGAAGGACAAGACAGACCAAACAACGTGCTTGGAGCTAGCAATCATCCAGAAAGTTTGAGTCCAATTCCTACCTCTTGCTCCCCGTTCTTCCAGTCAGGTTTTTAACTTGCAGAGTCTCTACACAAAATAGGGCTTCTGAAACACTAAATACTTGAGACAAAGCCTCATTATTTTGCTTATTTGCAGGCCATTAACTCTCCTCCTTAGAATCTTTTTAAACTTTTCAGAGCACAGATGCCAAGGCCACTGATTTTACAGGAATATGAAAAGGAAAATATTGGGGAAGACAGAAATAAGAACTAATCTATTAGGGATTTTTTTTTTCCCCCTCTCCTTTCGACAGCCATATTGAAGGAAAGAAAAGAGTAATTTGAATGTTAGACAAAAAGCGTGAGAGAAGGAGAATGCAATCATAGAGGACCTCAAGCACTGATTCAATCCTCAACTTTTTAATTACAGAGTTTATAAATTAATTTTGATTCTTCCTGAAAAGTTCTTCGTGGACTGTGTTCAGAGGTAATAATATCTGATGTAATTTATAGTGTTAGGAAAATTCTATTACAACTCTCATACGACTGCCTTCAGAGATGGTAATTATTCCCTTCTTAAATTTTGATCTACAGGTCTCATTTCAAATGAAGGCTAAAAGGCTAAAGCCAGGGGTTGGATGGTTCTGACCATCTCGGACGCTAGGGAAATGCTCCTTAACCCTTCTGAAGTAACCTCGAAGTCTCGCAGGGAATAAAGGCATCCACAGGACACTTCCCAGACCCCCCTGCCTTTGCTTCAGGGAGAGGAACTTTTCACAATGAGGTTGCTTTCTTCTCTCAGACAACCAGCACCAGAACAAGAGGTCACAGTCTCAAGCTGCACCAGGGAAGGTTTAGGAGGTGAGGAGAAAGTTCTTCACTGAGAGAGTCATTCCCTACTGGAATGGGCTGCCCAGGGAGGTGGTGGAGTCACCGTCCCTGGAGCTGTTCAAGGTGGGTTTGGACATGGCACTTGGTGCCATGGTCTTGTCTTGAGGTCTGTGGTAGACTTGATGATCTTTGAGGTCTCTTCCAACCTTGGTGATACTGTGACACAATTTGACTGTTCTCTCCAGCCTTCAGTTACTAAAACAAATACTTTTAGGCCATGATTGTAAGAAAAGGAAGACAAAAATGTCTCATGCTTGAGTCTGAAGGAGACACTTCGGAGCCCTTGGTAAGATGCCCACATTATTAAGACAACTAGAGGCTGCTCCTCCCTTGATGCAGGTAGAGACCCTAGAGCTCACTTGGATTTGAGTCCTCTGCCTGGCTCTTTGCAACACTGCCCAGCCTGCCTCACCTGATGTGCTGTTTCCAAAGGGAGACAGTGGAGCAGCACAGACTCTTCATCTTCGAACTGCTGACATTAATCAGAAAATAGCAGAGCTAATTCTTTGAGTACACAAACTCCTCTTTCCATTCCTCTGCATCTAGCTGATATGAATGTAATGAACTCCATTAACTTTCACCACTCTCCCTTTATTTTCTTCTATTTTTTTTTCCCATTAATACAAATGAAAAAAGATTTGCTGAAGTCAGTGCTGCAGAGAAGGAGCTGGGGAAGCCAGCTACTCTAGAAATGTCTCTTGCTTTTGACCACAAGAGTTTGAGATGCTCTCACACCAGACAACACACAATGCATTTTAATTTAGGTGAATGCTTGGGCCTGGAAAGGATTTGGACTGCTGATTGACATAAAATTAAGAGAGAAAACATGGCCTTGAAAGTGGTTGTGCATATATTTAACTTGGTGATGCACCGAGGGAACGAGCGGGCTGCCTCTCGTGACCTGTGCAGAAAGGCAGTAGAATAAAAATGTTGCTCTGTCCTTAGCCTTTCTTTTTTTAATACCTGTCACATCTCAGATTTGCCAGCTCTAGATGAATTGCTGCTCCTCCCATGCATGGTGTGAATTGTTTGATGTATCTTTCAAGCAGCTGTTAAGTCTGGGATACAGTAAAGTCATGTAATCCATCCTGAGCCAGGGTGGCACTGCTCTCTCCTGCACCCAGGAGGAGGCAGAAAGATGAAGCATTTTCAGTTGTGCTTATAATAAGGAAGATGCAAGTTATTTCATCTCTTCAGTTAGACAAAATTACTTCTATTCATATGCCAAACCATTTATTTTGACCAGCAAAAATATCAAAGGTGAGGTCATAACACTCACCAATTTCCAGGGTTTTTAGGAAAAAGCATGGACTCCTTTTCCAGCTTTATTTAGCTGGATACAGCCTCCACACAGAGGTGTGCAAGGATGCACCAAAACATAGCTCTCCACAAGAACTGTTTGCCTGTAGGGCAGCAAACTCACTGCCAATATCACAGGTTCCTTTTTTTTGTGCTGAGGGAAATCCAGAGAAAACACACCACAGCATCTGAGACCATGGCACCCCGCTCTAGAAGGAGAAATCTACCTTCCTCTCAAAATACTCCCTGCCACAGACATTTTAATCTGCATTTCAGAAACTGGCTCTTGAAATGACGGCCCTTGTACAGAAGCTTGCAAACAGAATCTAGACTGTAGTGCTGAGCTCTCGATTTATGCCCTAATAACACCTGCATCTGATGAGGGAAAACCTTTCTGGTGCTTGGGAGGGACTGGATGTTGGATAGACCTAGTCTTATTTTTTTAGAGGTGAAATATCAGATTTCCCTATGAGTCAAAACAGAGCTAGAAATTGCACAGTAGTCTGGAAATCTATGTAAAATTTATAAATAGATGAGTTGACTGACACCTGGTTGAATTCTTTTTAACTGCATCATCTATTTTTCCTTTATCTGAATACAGTCAAATCAAACCAGAAGAGGTCTGTTTGGTTGGTTTTGGTAGGAGAGCCAATGGCATCCTGGCCTGGATCAGGAGCAGTGTGGCCAGCAGGACCAGGCTGGTTATTCTGTCCCTGTGCTCAGCACTGCTCAGGCCACACCTTGAGTGTTGTGTCCAGATCTGGGCCCCTCAATTCAAGGGAGATGTTGAGGTGCTGGAAGGTGTCCAGAGAAGGGCAGCAAGGCTGGGGAGGGGCTGGAGCACAGCCCTGTGAGGAGAGGCTGAGGGAGCTGGGGGTGTGCAGCCTGCAGAAGAGGAGGCTCAGGGCAGAGCTCATTGCTCTCTGCAGCTACCTGAAGGGAGGTTGTAGCCAGCTGGGGTTGGGCTGTTCCGTCAGGCATCCAGGGACAGAACAAGAGGACACAGTCTCAAGCTGTGCCAGGGCAGGCTCAGGCTTTATGTTAGGAGGAAGTTCTTGACAGAGAGTGATTGGCATTGGCATGGGCT
Source organism: Semnornis frantzii (assembly GCA_013399775.1). Classification (NCBI taxonomy): domain Eukaryota; kingdom Metazoa; phylum Chordata; class Aves; order Piciformes; family Ramphastidae; genus Semnornis; species Semnornis frantzii. Next base: position 77,807 of record VWYK01121518.1, read on the forward strand.
GCCCAGGGAGGTGGTGGAGTGCCCACCCCTGGAGGTGTTGAAGCAAAGCCTGGCTGGGGCACTTAGTGCCATGGTCTGGGTGACTGGATAGGGCTGGGTGCTAGGTTGGGCTGGCTGAGCTTGGAGGTCTCTTCCAACCTGGCTGATTCTGTGATTCTATTTACATGCAGAAGGGACAGCAGTGACCACCCAGGGGAACCCCCGAGCCCATCAGCCCTGCGGGGCTGGCAGCATGGCTGGAAGCTGCCTGGGCTGGCACAGCGGTGCACTGGGTATGAAGTAGGTGGGAAGTGATTGGCATGGCACACACTGAAACCCTGACTAAGTGCTTGAAGAAGGCTGTCACTTTCTCAGCACAGCTTGCTAGATATGCCCTCTGACACAGCTAGCTTTCTGAAAAACCCTCCAAGTAAAAACTGCAGGATGTAGCAATCTCTTCAATGCTAAAAGCTTTAGTTCTGAGCCTTTCATTAGTATACAGAAGGTGAGCCTCTAATTACTAATCTTTCACAGTCTGTAGCACCCAAGGGCTTCCAGACATCCTGGTGAAGCAGGAAGGATGTTTCAGACTTCGTTCTTAAACTTTTGTCAACAGCCTCATTTCAGATGGAAACTGCTCAGTGCTGCTCAGCTGTCTCAGCTTCCAAGCTAGCCCAGCCCTGCAAGAAATGCCCTCATTATCTGTGACGGGCAGGGGGCAAGACTCAGCTCCAAACTACTGCAAAACCGAAAGATGAATACAAACTTTTGGGACTTTGCTATATCATGACCACAAAAACAATTTGTATACACTGTGGCTGGCAGAGGGGGACAGCACTGACCTGGTGGCTATGCACAAGGCCTGTAGCCCTGCTTTCTCCCAGCCCTTTGCAGGGCAGCTGTACACACACATGCCACAGACACACACTCTGGGGCTTGCTGAGAGCTGCAGGGAACCTCTCTGAGGACTTCTGACAGATTTCTTTCACCAGCAGGAAATGCTTCTTAAAATTCAACAAGTGGCAGGAGCATGGCCTGTTCTGCAGACTGGCAGGAAGCATTTCCAGGTTCTTTCCCCCTGTGATGTGGGCACTGCCACTTTCTTGTGCACAGAAGAGTGTCCACGGACCAGCAATGTGTCCTTGAGGCTGAGAGGGCCAACACCATTCTGGAATGCATTAAGAAAAGTGTGGCCAGCAGGACCAGGGAGGTTCTCCTGCCCCTCTGCTCTGTCCTGGTGAGACCACATCCACAATACTGCTTCTCAATTCAAGAGAGACAGGGATCTGCTGGAGAGAGTCAGACGACGTCTGTGAGGATGATGAAGGAACTGGAACACCTCTACCGTGAAGAAAGACTGAAAGCCCTGGGGCTGTTTAGTCTGGGGAGGTGAAGGCTGAGAGGGGATCTGATCAGTGTTTATAAGTATCTGAGGAGTGGGTGTCAGGATGAAGGTGCGAAGCTCCTTTTGGTGGTGCCCAGTGATAGGATGAAGAACAACAGGCACAAGCTGGAACCCAGAAGGTTCCACATTAACATAAGGAGACCCTTCTGTATGATGAGGGTGACAGAGGCCTGGAGCAGGCTGCCCAGAGAGGTGGAGGAGTCTCTTTCTCTGGAGACATTCAAAACCTGCCTGGATGTGTTCCTGTGTGACCTCCCCTGGGTGCTCCTGCTCTCACAGGGGGTTGGACTGAATCACCTCTGCAGGTCCCTTCCAACCCCTAACATTCTGTGATTCTGAGCTTCTTCCTCTGACACTCCGTACCAGCTGGTTTCTGGACACCATTACAAATGCCCTGCTATTTCAGGCTAGAATCAGGCATACTTAAAGGTAATCCCCTATAAACCAGGGCAAATTTCACTGGCCAAGTGATGGATGCTCAACGTAAGTATAATTGATGGCTATTTCTAGGAAAGACACCTTGGATGATTAAATGATATTTCTACTTCATTCTTAATTCAAAACTGATTATTACATGTGCAGTTACTCATGTTGTACTTCTCTGTTTGAAAAATGAAGGTAAGGAGTCTGCAAACCTCTTTAATGATGCCAAGGAAGAGGCAGGCAGGTATTGCACTGAAGCCATGGGAAAGTAGCTGTGCTTGTCCTCAGATTTACCCTAAACCTTCACAACAGCTTTTGTGCTTCCTGCTGGCTTCCCTTGCAAACTCACAGCATCTACCAGTGCTGAAGCCACCCAGGAGAGACCAATCTGTGTCCTGAGAAAGTTGTGGCAAGTCAGCCCTTGTACAGCTGGAAGGCTGTTTTCTGACGCTGTCTGAAGATACATTAATTAGCACTGCAGAATATTGCCACATCTGCAAGTAGCATGATGGGGAGGTTTCCATTTTTCACCTTTCAAAGCTAGTTAAGTATTCCACATGTGTGGACCGTGTAAGCTGATACTTGCTTTGGTTTTTCAAAGAAAGAATTTTTTAAAAGGAGCCATTTTTTCTTTCCTCTAACGGGAAAAGGAAGCTTTAGAGTGGATAGTCTCCAGTGCCAGATCTGGCTGTTAAAGCATCATGGACACTGACAGCACAAGAGAGCCACAGTGCACTGTGCCTCACACTTAGCATTCAGGGAAAAACAGGATCTGTAGCAGCTCTAAAGAGTAATTCTGATCTCTGGAGAGGAGTCTCAATGATCCTGTTAACATTGATCACGTTCCAAGAAGTCCCAGGCATAATACATAATGAATGTGACCCCTTTCTGGGTTGCTGCCTTTTGTGTTTGGGTTGGGCTGGATTTGGGGTTTTTTTAATGGTTTGAAAAGAAACAAAGGAAATTAGATAGAAATGTCTCCATTAAAATAACATCCGTGGTCAGACTACAACCCACCAAAGACAGGAAATCCAGAATTAAAAATTGCTACTCCCACTGACTGTCTGCAGACAGGAGCTGCCCTCCTGTGCTGTGCTTTGCGTTATCGAATCCTGCCACAGGCTCGACACAAGGTGACTGGAGGATGAGTCACCACCTTCCTGCAGGTTGAAGTTCAAACCTTAATGCACTTTTTGTGTATCATACCAGTAACTGTGCTCAAGTTCTCACTCCTTTAACACATGTGATTGTTCACAGGAATTTCATATTCCATGAAAGACAAAAATCAGGCTGAGAGTAAAAAAACAGAACTTCTCAAGGGATGTGATAGACTCAGCTCAGAACGCTCATGTCCTGAGATAGAGATGGCCTTAAAAACAGAACCAACTGAAATCCTGAAACCAGAAAATAATGTTTGGCCAGCTCTTAACAAGTATTTCCTACCACTTAAAAGTGAGAAAGGAACATCTTCAAGGCCAGGACTAACTAAAACAACATTACTGTGTTTAAAACTAGCTTCAGGATCCTGAGTCAATGTTCACCCCAGATTATGCCCAGTCCAAATTTCCAGCTAAGTATTTCTCCAACGTTTCCAGAGAAGATGGGAAGAGCCAGCTCCACACAGACACCTCTCAGCAGCCACTGCTGAGACATGCTGAGTGGTCAGAGAAGGTGTCCCAGTCCTATGTGTCTGCTGAGCCTCTCTAACTGGACCAGGGCCAAAAGAGACTTGCAAAGGGTGAGTATAACAGGACAGAGAGGACAGAAATTGCTAACTCTCAACACGCCTCACTGAATAAATCCTAGATTTCCTGCCACTGAGTGGCAATGATTCTTTTCTGCTTGTTCCACTCCACACACCCTCATGCTGCCACGTCCTTAACTACACTTAGATGACAAAGTACCTTGTCACCCTGTAAGCACAGCTGTGAGCTTTGGCCACTTCTCTAGTGTAATCCAGCATGTGTGTTCCTAAAAGTTCCCTGCTTCTATCTCACAGAGTCTTAAGAACAAATCGGCAGAGAGCTCTGATGTCCACAGGGCAAGAGTTCATAATAAATGATCTAATTCTAGTTGATCTAATTCTGGTTGTAGGTGCAGAATAACAGAATTTCACAAACTCATGGAGTTATTTGCACAGAGCTTCACAGACCTGTTCTGGTGCATGTGTGGGAACAGCAGTTGACTCTTCCCAAGGTCAATCAAGATCTCAGGGCACTCTACAGGAATTCAAGCACCAGCACTGAAGAGCAGCATTGGGAATCCTGAACTGAGGCTGAATGTGACTACATAGCAAAGCAGGTTTCACAAACCCCTATCTCCAGCAGCTGCTTTGAGTCAGACAGGTACTGTGCTGGTTCCTTCAGAGGCACAATGCATGATGAGCTATTGGGGAACTGACTGCTACTATTCACAGGATAATGTTCTCATAGTAGGGCATAAAAACTCCCCACCGTAAAGGAAAGGGTGAGGAAATCCTGCACGATCCTGCCTGATTGCCTTTCATCTCCAAAGCTTAAAGTATCTAGGGAACAGACCTGTTTACTCTGCCCATGTTGCCCTAGATAGGACTTTTTGTGACCTAAGGACAGAGCCCATAATATTAGAACAAACATTTGTAGGCTCAGGTCACAAACTGGAACCTCAAAACTGACAGCAAATTTTTACAAGTAATGGAAAGCAGAAGATCACTCTGGCATTGTTAACAGGTTTACTAAAAGAGCTTACTTGGCTGACAAATCAATAAAAAACAACAGCAAAAATAGCTTTTTCTTTACCAACAGCAAACTTTCCTAGTGGGAACATCACCAGTCACAGAAATATATCTCTGCACAGAAAAGTCTTCAGGTCTCTTTAAAAAAAATAGTGCTACAGGGAAAAACATTTCCACTTTGCTGTAACAGATTTCCTCCTTTTCAAATGGGGACCTTTAAGAGACTACCACATAGCACTTCTGCAATAAAGCAGCTAGATGAAGCTGAATGCATTATGGCTCCTTGTTACATTAAGCACAGGAAAATCTGACTTAATTTCTAACCAAGCATCAATGATTTCCCATTAATTTTTCACAGTATCCTTTGTCAAACAAAAGAGAAGCTTACACATGAAATTATTTATGTATACACTCGGATTTCATGTATGTAGACACTGGCACATATATATATATCTGTATATATATCACCCTGTCTAAAATCAAAGCAATGTGGTTACTCGAGTTTTCTGTCTGAGAACAATAGCAAAAACAGCAGGGGGCAAGCAGCAGCAAAGAAACAGGAGGAGCTTTAGAGCGAGCAGCAGGAGAAGATCCCAAACACATTAGAAGCAGGTTCGTGTACAGTATGTGAGCACTGGTGAAATAGGTACTTATGCTGCCGCCTTAAAGTGCATCCCCAAGCTGTTAATAGCAATTACCATCAACAGGTAAAATGCCACTTCTGCCTTTGTGCTTTTGTAAAGCAGGTTTCACTCTTTAGGGAAAATGTTTTCCTATTTGCATCCACAAAACAATGTGAGAAAGAAGAAATTTGTATCGTTTTGGAAGATGCTGTTCAAAACCAAATGCTTTTATCAGCGAGTAGTTTTGCTTTGGTTTTTTTTTTTATTTGTTTGTTTTTGTTTTTTCCCAAGGATATTAAAACTAAATATGACACATAGAAGGTATTTCCTCTGAGAAAAAGCAAACTTAGTAGACAGGTGAGCCCCACCAGCACTTTAAAAGCACACAAAGCCACTGAGACGCAGCTGCCAGAGAAGGCTGCAGGGCGATCTGCACTTGTGGTCACTCCAATCGACTTGACTTTTACCAAAACTCCCATTTGTTTCAAACCAGAGCTAGTTGGCTCCCATTACATCTTCAATCTTTCTGCTCTGCTTTCCTCAGGCTGGTGCCATGGCTGACTGGTTTATACTGCAGTTGGTTATGGTTTAGGACAATCTGTAGCTAGTTAGGCAAGTGTAAAGGCAGAGCCATGGGCTCAGCTCTGTCTCAAGCATCTCTTTGACAGGGGAAAAGGGATAAAAGTAGGGGGACAGGTGGCATAGACTTCAGCTAAGTGTCTTCTCCTGGCTCTGGAAAGATGTGTCAATTAAAAGGGTTGAATTAAACTCTGCCCTAGACAGCTAGACTCTGAACAGTAGCTCCCATATTAATATGGAAGGTCAGCACCCTCCTCTGCTCTTATTTCTCTACCAGCCAACCACAGAACCTCAAAAAACCCATTTCTGTTTGTATCAGAGATGAGGGACAGCTCTGTTAATGAGGAGTAAACCCCTTTCTGTTTAAAGGTAGACTAATTTAAGTACTCAAAGTCCACACATCTATTTGGGTTTTCCTGACATTGGGTATTTGCTCTGGAGTTCAGCAAGATTAACATTTCGAGGTCAAAGTCATTCAAGTCCTCAGGAAGTAATGCTTGTAATAAAATCCATGCCAGCTTTTATGCTGGCAGATGTTAATTATCCCTCTGCTACAACCTCAGATACCAGAACAGAATTGCAGCCTTCTGCGAGATGGGCTTCGTCATTCAACACTTGCCCAATCAATTTTAAATATTGAAAAGAATGCTTTAAAGGGAATTCTTTTCCCTAGAGAGCTTCTGTGTTCCTGTTAAACATTGCTTTGCCATCTTCATAATGCTGAGAGATTGCTGTTTGTTTATGAGGAGGAAAATCTGAGTGTGGAGGAAGAAACCTACCCAATGTCCAGAGCACTCCTTGTACCTAGCAGCAGGCTGGGTGAGAGTGTCTGCTTTCTGCTGAGTTTGCCTCAAGAGGTAACAGGGGGGAAAGCTGGAGCCACAGGAGACAGCAAAACATCTGCATCACAGCTTATCAAAACCACTAGAGTACATCTGCACACAGAGGGTGAAAGGTGCTGCTCTAGAGGGGATTAGAATCATCCCAGTCGCAGACAGACTTTTCTCCACCTTTATCCATGGAGACCCAGCCCTGAACCAGCCCTGACACCAAGACCACCTATGAATGGGCCACCAGCTGAATATTTCCCCTGGAAAAAAAGTGATGGGAGGAAGTAGTTAACTGTCTGAGCCAGTTTAGGGTTAACAGAGGGAAAGGATCAGGACCACTTCATCCCTGAACAGCCCAGAGTTGAGCTGGGTTTCTGTCTTTTTGAGAGCCTTCCTCCAGTCCTAGCAACAATTACAAGAATGCTGGAGCCTGGAACAGATTGACCTTTGCCTAGACATTTGGTGGATACACAGCTCGTGCTACTTTAATTAAATATAGGGCTGATAGCCTGCACCACTGGTCAGAAACTCATTAAAGTAATGAGAATGCCTTTGCAGCTACCTTCCAGGCTATCTTTGTAAACTCTTCAGGCAATGTTAGAGATTGCAGGGTCGAGAACAGGTCCAAAAATCTACTAGAGGAATAACTGATTATGGGGACTCATTACCAGATGAGAGGAATCAATCCAGATGGCTGGGACCAGGGATAGGGCAAGCTCAACCTAGTTCTGTTTATTTCAGCTAAAGTCCTTGCGTCCCCAGCAGCGAACTGAGAAGATGTCTGCATAAAATTCATGTTTGTAGTGCAGTTCTGAAATGTCCAGGGAAAGCACCTGATGTCCAGATCGGGAGATTTAATTAAATCCAAATTTCAGCTAATAAGATGGACAAGTTGGAAAGATTAGGTATGAGTCTACATCTGAACTTCCCCCAAATCTCTTCCTAAAGCGCCTGTAAGCAAGGCTTCCCCTGGGACCGACTTTGAGTATCCCTTCGCTCGCACTCTCTGTCAAACCTCTCTTCAAAACCTCCAAAGAGCAAAGCAAAACCACAGAGCCATAGCTGTGAGATCCCTGCCATCAGAATGTAAGATGTCTCTGCTGCATTGCTGCATAACTCACAGCACAAGTACTTGTTAAACTCACAGCCCAGCCGGCTTTATTAGAGTAAATTGTGAGCAATCTCACCAAAGCCTCTGCGTTATCATTTAAAACTCTGTGCTGGCAAAGAGGCTTCTGAGATTGTAGTGCCTTAAATTTTCCAAACAAGGGCATACAGCTCATCAGCCCGAATGTAAAAAGTTTGCCTGGTTGATTTTATTTCCCTTGGCATTTTCCCACTTTTCTTGACAGAAGACAGCTCGATTGCTATGCTGATAAAAGAGCAGGAGAGCCAGATGATACAGCCACCTCCATCAGAAAATCACTTCCTTGTCAAAAGTCTATATATTACTGCTGTAGCTGAGCGTGCCTCTGCTGTAGATTCGGGGAAATGCTACTGGGACACACTACCTGTGTTTGCATCAGTTCTTTCCTCTGCTCTGACTAGTAACTGTTTCAGTCAGAAAACCATTTTTGGCTGTGCTGTGCTGGTCAGCTGCTTAGCGAGCAGTGTTGGGGAAAGTGAAGCTCTGAGTTGCTCGTTTTCAAGGTAATTAAAAGTAAAGATTTCTTCCTTGTTGTTTCTGCTGCCCTGGGATTTTTGCTGTTGAGCAGAAACTCTCCACTCGAGTGAACAGCACTTCCAAGAGTGCCATCTTTGGTCAGCACAGCTGTGCTTGTCCAGCAGTGACTTTATTGTGCAGTGCTGCCTTCAGCCAGCTGAGGAGGAGGCAAGCACTGAAATGCAGCAGCTGTGGAGTTCCTGCATGCAGGCAGCCAGAGTGTGCACCTACGGCAGGGAGCAGCGCTCAGAGAAGGCAATGGCAGGATCTTAGCTAAGGTGCAAGCTCTGCTGAAGAACACCTGCTTACCAGGAAAGCTCTGCCTCTGTAGCCCACAGCTGCTGGCACGTGAGCAATCCCACAGAGAGTCACCGCACTAAAGCACAGCTCCTACAGCAGAACAACAGGGAAGGAAGAGGATTTCACAATTCTTTCCTTGGAAAGAAAATCACAGAATCACAGCAACATCCAGGTAGGCAAAGCCCCTCAGGGGCACCAATTCCAACCTAGAACCCTACTCTACAAGATTCACCTTGAACCATAGCCCCAAGCACCACATCCAAACCACCCTGAAACATATCCAGGGTGGGTGACTCCACCACGTCCCTGCGCAGCTCATGCCAGTCCCTGGCCACCTTCTCCATGAAAAACTTTTTCCTAATGTCCAAACTAAATCTCCTCAGGCTCAGCTTGAGGCTATTTCACCTTACCCTTTCTCCAACTACCTGTGAGCAGAGCCCAGAAGCAACCTCTCCACAGGGTCCCTTCAGGTAGCTGCAGACAGCAATGAGCTCTGCCCTCAGCCTCCTCTGTTTCACACTACCCATCCCCAGTTCCCTCAGTCTCTCCTCATCAGATTTATTCTCCAGGCCATTCACAGCTTCCTTGCCCTCCTCTGGACCGGCTCCAGCACCTCCACATCTCTCTTGTGTTGCAGTGCCCAAAACTGAACACAAGACTCAAGGTGTGGCCTCACCAAAGCCAAGGGGACCAAGCCTTCAATAGGCCTGGTTTTCACAGTCACAGAATCATAGAGTTCTAGCACTCCTAGCCAGATCTGCAAGCTGTTATCAAGATATGTATTGCTGACATAGTATGGCCTGAATTTTACATGCTAATAAAGGAGAGCACAGCTCTATCCAGGTTTTCCAGAAATCAGATAATATGGTGAAAATCACTGAGAACAAACAAAGGGAATAACAAAGAGCTTGATAGGACACTGTAGCTGCCAGCATCATCTGTCACTTTACATAGGTGAGTGAAAGGAATCTCTAGAGAGAAGAGTTGCACTTGTTCAAGAGAACAGTGCAGGTCCATGAAGCATTCCTGCAAATCTCCCACTCGAGATTTCCACGCTTCTCTCAAAACTCACCGAGTGACAATCCACTGGTTAAAGCAACTAGGAGTCAGCTCCAATATCTTTTCATATGTAACTCTGGGAAATGAGGCCAAGAACAAAGTTTTCAAGGTCAGAAATCAATTCCCAACCATTGTGCCCAAAATTGTAGTGAGCTCCAACTCTGACACTTAGAGGTCACCTAACAGGTTTGGTGATCCCTGTTGGTATGCTGAAGTGCTTGACTGACATTGGCTTTGGCTCTGAGAGTTCTGAGTAGATTTGTATGAAATTTAGGAGTTCTGTGTTTTGTGAAACACTGACATATGCACATTAGCTCTGAAAACAGAAGGAAAGAGACCTCACCTGGAGCACTGCCTCCAGCTCTGGAGCCCTCAACACAGGAAGGAGACAAACCTGATAGAACAGGTCCAGAGGAGAGCCACGAAAACGGTCAGGGGGTTGGAGCAGCTCTGCTATGAGGACAGGCTGAGGGAGCTGGGGGTGGGCAGCCTGGAGAGGAGAAGGCTCCAGGGAGACCTAACAGCAGTATTCCAGTACCTGAAGGGGCTACAAGCAGGTTGCAGAGGGACTGTTCCCAAAGGTCTGCAAGGACAGGATGAGGGGCAGTGGTGTGGAATAAGAGCAAAGCAGATTGAGATTGGATGTGAGGAACAAGTTCTGCATCATGAGGGTGCTGGAACTCTGCAACAGTTTGCCCAGGGAGGTGGTTGAGGCCCATCCCTGGAGATATTCAAAATGAGACTCAACAGGGCTCTGGGCGACCTGCTCTAGTGGAGGATGTCCCTGCTGACTGCAGAGGGGATTGGAGCAGATGACATTTGGAGGTCCCTTCCAACCCAGACCATCCTATGAAGAGTGTGTGTAAGATATTCAGCTCTACTTCAGCCACGTCAAACGGCTGCAGAAAAGTTTTATGTTTAAATTTCATGCCTTAATTTCAGCTTTTTTTTTCTTTCTTTTTTTTTTTTTTTTTTTTTTTTAAGTATCAAGTCATTTGATACCAACACAGCTAGGAACACTCTGAATTAAAGGTCAGGCTGTTTCATTACAGCCACCCGTTCGGAGCAGTGAGCACTGAGTATCTTTCAAACATCTTTTAAGCTGCTCTGTATTGCAGCTGCCCTTTGTTGAACTCGCTCAGGTTTTACTAGGCTTAGAGAAGCAGCAGCAATTTCTGGAGCTGGCCTGACATCAGTGAAGGTTGGTATTGGTATGCAGATCTACAGAAATTTATTATTTAGAAAAGCAGAACCTGCGTTATTTAGCAGTTAGAGGACAAAGGCAGACTGATGGTAGCTGTTTAATTCTATTATCTGCCTGCTACACTTTATTTTGGTGAACAACTGCCAGACAGGGGGAATTTGTAAAACACAGACATAGTGATACGACTGAAAGCCCCAATGTGAACTTGATGCATGTCTGTTATGGATATGAATTATATTCTGGGACCCTAGCTCAAGAAGGACAGGGAGCTGCTTGAGAGAGCCCAAATGATTAAGGAAGTTGAGCATCTGTTATGGAGGGGATAATTAATTGATGCAAGATAGGATTTTCAAAAATTCATGTTAATAATTTTCAATATTCAGGAGTCTTCCCACACACACTAATTTTAATAATAATTATGTTCTTCGTGTGGTCACGGAAAGGTTGTACAGATTATAACAGAGGATCTAGAAATAGTGAGCAAGGATATAGACTGTTCATTGAGCTGGAAGAGAAGGCTCCTGCAGTCACTGTGCCACCTGCAGTCGATGCACTGCTTGCCTGCTAGATGGACTCAGGGAGTTCCTTCCTGCTCATGGCAGAAGGCAATGGTGAGTTACAAGAGGCTCGAAGTATTTACTCACAAAATATTATTCTCTGACTTGTGGGACTAGCTACAGCTTCAGAGAGTACCCAAATGGTTTCAGGGAATTCTGTCACTGTCATGTCAGCCACTGAGGCTTCTGATTCTTCCCAGACTTCACAGAGTGCTGGGGAAAGGAGGCAGACATCTCTGACCTGGTCCTGATCTCTCTGGATGATCTGTGTATCTCCAGGATTTCCCATCTTGGCAGGAGGCTTTCAGGTGCAGGCAGGATGCAATCCATGTGCAGTCTCAGCACGGTGTCACACTGGCTGTGCAGGATGATTGCCTGCAGGCATTCAGAGTCTGTGACTGGCAAACTGGAGGCAGGCAGATTCCAGGCAGCTCAGGATGCACTAAGGCAGCAGCAAGCAGCAGCAAGCAGCAGCAAGCAGCAGCAAGCAGCAGCAAGC
>VWYK01121518.1:89748-110730 GCA_013399775.1 Semnornis frantzii
CAAGCAGCACCAAGCAGCAAGCAAGCACAAATACAAGGGCAGAGCAGGTTGTGTCACCTGCTCATCTCCTTTTAGCAATACATCCGAAGACTAATGAGCCTTTGGACACAGAATCAGAGAATCAGATAAATGACATCCAGTGTTCCAGCACCACTGTAAAAGACAACTTGGACTTTCAGCAAGAGACTCATTTGACACTGAAGTTGGTATCAGTTGATGTTTTAAGAGCAAAAGTGTGTAACTTAATTACTGACGAAAATCATAAGAAGGCTCAAAGGACCTGACAGTTACATTACTATTAGTAATTTTGATTATATATTGTATTTGTAGCCATTTAGACTGCATCCTTAGCCCTTCCTGTAGCTTCATGGAAGTGCTTGTCGGGGTTTTGCAAGGCTAGGATACATGTGGGGTGAAATGAGCTGGCCACTGTCATCTGTCCTTACAGTGACACAGCTCATACGGTTCAAGCTCTCATAACTGATAAGCAAGGTCATGCTTTGATATTTAAATCAATATTCGTTTGGTTTCAGTTAATCACTTTTAGTTTTCCAAGTGCCGACATGCAAGCAGGGTCTGCAGACAAAGGCAGCTGTAGATTGAGCCATGTGCTGCAGCCTAGGCAGAACTGCACGTGGAGTTATGAGCCTCATCTGAAACTCCCTGTTCAAGCAATATTCCTAATGCCATCTGTTGTTGCATTTGAATGTTGGTAGTCTTCTAACATTAGCTGATTAGTCTTTCCTTGTGCATCTCAAATAATGAAAATGTCTCAAAATACATTTCCATAGCAGAGCCTGTACTAAATGCAGAAGAAAATGGCACAGGATCAGCTCATTCTGACAAATGGCAAAGGAGAGAAACCAGCTAGACTTCTTAATTACAAAAACTGTTGTCAAATATTTGTGCTTCCAATATTTAACACCTCTACATCTTTCCAGGGTAGCCTCGGCTGCGTGCATCCGTCGCATCTCAGCGTGTGTTTGCAGACACACGTGCGCTCACGCTTCTGGGAGCAAATCAGGTTCTTCTGAGTGCAGACAAGCCTAAAAGGACTCGGTGCCACTGACAGAGAACACGGTGCTGGGCACTCGCTGCAAGGCAGCCCCACTGCCTGATGCCCTGGCCAAGCAGGCCTGCCCTGCAGGGCAGCGTGCCCCGTGCCAGCCGGAGCCTGCTGTACGCGTCTCCGTGGGTGCGCTACGTGGCACGATGCTCTAGCTGGCCTTGCTCTAATTGCTCCCCCTGAGGAATGGGCTAGAGTAGCCTGAGAAAGGTACCACACATTAATGCTTTTTGCTACCATGCTCCTGTGAGAAAGGCTAAAGGGCTTCGGAAACTGAGGCTGGAGAAGTCGTGTCCCCATTCTGCTACAACAGCCACACTGTCTGTTCAGAAAACTTGCCAGATGAATCCCTTCCAGGAGCCAGGCTATGCCTGAAGCGCACACGCTGCAACTGACACAAGTACTGAGAAGTTAGTTGTGTGCCCAGGAGCTAAAAGTGGGCCCAGAGGAAAGGAAATATATATACCTAGATAAGAGAAACAGAAAGGGAAGCACAGACATAATACTGGCCTGAGTTTCCTTAAAAAAGACAGCGACATCTGGGAGATGTGACCCTGGCACAGCAAGAATGGAGCAGGAAAGACTGGATTTGATTTAAAAACAAGCAAACAAACAAAAACCTCTGCAGGGAAACAACAAATATAGAGACAGAAGGTACTAATTCTAGCAGAGCCAATATCCCAGCAGTTTTTACCCACAGGTCCCCTGAAAAGCATTTTGCTAATATGGTCTGCTCTGTTGGTCCAGTTCCTACATATCTTAGAGCCTTTTACACCAGTAGAAATAACCTACCAAATAAAAACTTAATACCCTTCTGCTGGGTATGGTAAACAGAATTGGCTTAAAAACGGTCAAACAAGCCACAGAGCCAGCATGAAGGAAGGGCTGGGAGGAGATGGATTTACTTTCAGCAGGCTCAATTGCAATGAGTAGCTTTAATCACACAGTACCAATTTTTATCTCTAAAAATTAGTTGAGAGGCAGGTTCCTGATATGCAGCCACCAGAACAGAGGCAGCACTAGGCAAAGTGGTTAATGAGAATTCCTGCTCACCAACTGGCCCTGAAAGGAGAGAGCAACTGCCTTTGGAATTTGGAAAGAACACCAAGCCTTAAATGCTGCTTTTACAAAGGCACTGTGTAGCATGGGATCAGCCCAGAACATCACTTAACACTGTGCTATCAACAGCAATGAAAGGGAAAGAGGCTGTGGTAGCATCCTGACCAAAGGCCTGATGCTGTTCCAGCACTGCACTCAGGGTGCTCTGACTTTCTATCAATGGTCATGCATGACTGGATACATCCCTGAAGCCCTGTTAGCCTCTGGACACTGAGGTGTCAGCTCTGGAATCCTGGTTCCTGTAGGTTTGGCATTGCAGATAAATGCAAGTAAACAGAAAGTTCTGTAATATTTTCCTTCCTCACAATATTTTGAGTTTACATTTGATGTCAGCATCTCTTTCCTGCAGAAGCCTCAGTTTTTGACTATCCCTAATCATGGATGATTTATGTTATAACAACAGTGAGCACCTTGGGAAGAGCTGGTGGGCTACCAGTCTCAGCACATGCCTGCACAGCATTCAGCATCCCCACCTCTGGATCACTTCCTATAAACATAAATACCCAACCTCAGCACCTGCAGGTAAATTAGAGAGGAAGAGACAGATGAACTTGGATGACCAAACACTGTACCTTTGCCAGTTGTGCATAACCTGGGTGGAATACAGGCAGGGATTTAAAATTTCTGTCCAGGAGTTCACTAAAGCATATTGAAGTTTGAAGCTTTATGATGTAAAAAAACCCAACATAACAAAACAATAAACCAATGAAACAGCCCAGCAAAAACATCCTACCAGCATGATGATGATGATATTAGTTTCCATTATTTCATTATTACTTATTATCTGTAAGTCAGATGTGCAATTCCTTTAAATGTAACTGTCCTGTACTTGCTTTCCTGCTTTAAAAGAACCTAAAATACATTCACATCGTAAAGCTTACCCAGGGATAATGCAAAATAAATGCATTTTCATAAAAGATCCATTTCAGTTTACTGCATACAGGTGTAGAGAAGACAGGCCATGCATATTAAACTTCCATGTAAAAAACATCTGAAAAACTATTGCCACCCAAGCACTCCCTGCTCTTCCCAAAGCTCCCTGAGCCTGCAGATGTGCAGGACACTCTAGCAGAAGCAGGGCTAATGGATGCTGCATTCCTCTTACTCACTGCTTCCTCCCCTAGTTCTCAGCACACAGGTTTGGTGCTGTAGGTAAGAATTAGAGAGGACTTTACAAATGGTGCCAAATAACATTAGTCCATCTAAAAAAGGACATATATCAGCCCTCTCTTTTCTGGGGCTGACAGCTAGATATCTGTGAGTAAGTGTTCTAGAAGCTCTTATTTCATTCCTGAATTGAGAAACCTTCATTAATTTGGGCCATTAATTGTGGAGATTCATTACTGGTATATTTTCATCGCTTTAGTTTCCTCTTAATGTCTTCCTAATGAAATGCTTCTCTTTTCACATAGGCCTTCTACAGAAGAATTAACTTGGGCAGCTTTGTGAGAGCTGCACTATAAAAAAGGCAAAGGAGTGAGCTTACCATAAAATGCTGTGATTCACTAATAATGCTGAGCACACTTCAGTATCAGGCACCACATAATAAAGGTTCTGTGGCTGTATTGTTTTCTATACAATGACAGTTCTGCCCTTCAAAATATGTGAATCTGGGAAATCCTGCCTTGCACACAGGAGTAGTGGTAAATACCAATGTCAGGTGCTCTTTCCCTAGTACTCTTTTCCTCTCAAACTCACTGATGAGTCCCAGTGACATTAATATTGCAGAAAATGTGTGCAAGATGGAGAAGGAAAAGGACATCTCTGCTATGAGAATAGGCTGAAGGAGTCTGGAGAAGAGAAGGCTCCAGGAGGACCTCAGAAGCTGCCTGCCAGTAGCTGAAGGGAGCCTGTAGGAAGGCTGCAGAGGGACTTCTCATTAAGGTCTCTAGAGACAGGACAAGGGGCAATGGTTTGCAGCTGAGGCAGAGCAGGGTCAGACTGGAGCTGAGAAAGTTCTCCAGTAGGAGAGTGGTGAGACTCTGGAACGGGCTGCCCAGGGAGGCTGTGGCTGCCTCCTCCTTGGGGACGTTGAAGATTAAGGTTGGATGAGGCCTTGAGCAGCTGAGTCTAGTTGAGACGTGTCCCTGCCCGTGGTGGGGAGGTTGAAGGAGACGAGCCCTGAGGTCACTTCCAACCTGAGCCTTTGTGTGATTTTACATCCCTTGTAGTGTTAGGGTAGATTGCCTAGCAAAGGTTGAATTACCCATGTGTTAATTCTCTATGAGATACATCCACTCATGAAATATGAAATAAGCAACAGGAAAACAATGTTGGCAAACTTACATCTCTACAAGACACTCAGGAAACTACCACATCCTTCAGGATTCTGAAAGAGAAACCTAAGGTAGTTAATGGGACTGAAAGTCCTCTGGCCACATGACCTAAAAGGTCTTTCCTCTTCTCTGCACCTTTCCCTGTATGCTTTTGCTAGGCTAACAAGTCAAAGGCATCTACCTCCTATTGGTAGTAAGTAAAACTCCTGACTGC
Source organism: Semnornis frantzii (assembly GCA_013399775.1). Classification (NCBI taxonomy): domain Eukaryota; kingdom Metazoa; phylum Chordata; class Aves; order Piciformes; family Ramphastidae; genus Semnornis; species Semnornis frantzii. The sequence goes on from VWYK01121518.1 coordinate 94,424, forward strand.
CAGCATATACCATTTACTCACATGTTGTTGTGCTTTCACCTTCAGTGATAGCCATTAGTTGGTTCTCTCCTCACAATTTTAATGATAAATCCAATTGCAGTTAACAGAAAACACATTTAGAATTAACTGCTTCCTTTAAGGGACATCTTTCCCTTTCAAAATTAATGTCATAATGTTAGCTTGATACTGAAATCAAAGAAAGCAACCTATAGCTTCTCACTGAGGATACCTTTGGCACTTCACTGGGAGATTTGACAGGCATTTGTTGCCTTCTATGGGTACTGTAACACATTTCTAGCCAGCAGTTTACTTATTAAACAAAATTAAATATGTTTTCCAAGCCTAATTCTCTGCAGAGCTGTTCTCAATTTGCACTGGTGGAAGCCCATCGAAACCAGCTGCAGCTATGGAAACACTCCAGTGGTTAGCATTTGGAGTTTGCATTCAGCAAAGTACTTCTAACCAGGATGGTTTTAAAACACATGGCTAAAGGTTCACCTGTAGCAGCAACTGCATCAGAAGCATAACATTAATTACAGCTCTAACAGTGAGTTGATCAGCCTGCACTTCACTTTGGATCAAGGACAGAGCCTCGTGTTCACCCAACAGTTCATTTCATTTCACAGCCAGGAACACACAGTTGCTCCTACTGTAACCTAGATTGCATGCAACCGTTTGTCTTGCAACAAACAAGACTGGCAGAAAACTCAGGGTGTCAAGTACAATCTTTTTCATTACAGAACAGCATTTCAGGAGGTTTGCTGCGTTTCACCTTTGTGACACAATGTTTCATAATGCTGCGTTCCCTTTTAGCAGAAATGCCCTGAAATGTCACTGGCTCATTAGTGCAAGCATACTTGCTTCTGCTCAAGCATACTTGCTTCTGCTCGGAGGTTATTTATGATTCAGGTGCATTTTTTAAATGGTACCGGCTCCCCCGAGGATTATTAAAAATGGATAATTAGAAGCAGCTCCTTGAGGAGTTAATTTCCAAAGCTTAACCTACATTAAGTGTTTGCACATAATAATCACAGAGTTTAACCAAACAGTTCCAAACGGCTTGTAAGGCAACTTAAGAGCGCCCTTACTTGCCTAATGCTTCCCATCACCTCGGGGCAAAACAACCCCGGCAGAACAATGTCAACGCAGCAAGGTAGAGTGCAGGAGCTGCCAGGTTCGGCGTTACCAGGCTCGGCTGAAGCCCAAGTCTCAGTGCCTTGGTCCCCCAAAGCCACGCACGGTATGGGACGTCCCTGGGACCCGCTCTGTGTCCTTGCAGAGGGAAAGCAGTAGCCCCCCCCAGGCAGGAGGGCTTGTCCATCTCTGGGAGAGGCAGAGCATGACTTTGCCAAGGCAAAATGCTGTGTGTGACAGCCTTACACAGCACGAAACTTAGGAATAATTATGAAAAGGTCGTTTCCAACGATTTCATCCCAGATGAGACTCATCAATACTGATCTTGCATTCTTTTTCAACCTGGCTATTTGATACATAAAACAGATCTGAGCTGCTAGAAGTCCCTACAGCTAATGAAACTACTGGCGGTTTCCCAGGCTGCACTTGCAGCATTTTAATTCTGCTAGCACGCTCATTCCCTTCACAATATGATTTCAGTGATCTATATTTTCCCCTCTATTGACAGAGTTGTTTATGGCACTCCTCAGGTACAGGCCTTGGGTCCCATTCTACATTTATCTGCTCCCATTAAGTGGTGTCATTAAAGACATTTCGACAGCTCTCTCGGCACTCTATGAATGTTTGTGACATTAAAGCTTGAATGTCTTCAGATTTCCTACAGCTAAACGTTGACAAGCTTGAATTCTTATTTATTGGTTCCCTGCAGTAACAGACTACATGTTCATCTTTGACAGTTTCTTTCATGATGAGCTCTGTCCACAAAAAGCCTCATGTTTTGAAACTCCATTTGAGCAAATCCACACATCTGAAGGGCCAAATTTATTGCAGCACTAAAACAAAATTGGACAAAATTAAATATATATAAATACAAAGGGACACAATAAGATGCTTAAGCTTTGCACCGAATCATACATACTTATTTCAGGCAAGGAAAATTCATCAGAAATAAATCTCTAGCTTTTGTTTCACTATCAGATGAAGAGGAAAAGGCTTCATTGCCAGCTCCGCCAAGAACAAGGTTCCTCCCTCAATCATAAAGCAGCAAATGTAGATCAGGATTTCCTTTCACTGTCCAAAGCCTACAACCAGGACACAGAAAACTCAGAACTTTCAAATCAGATGAATTTTCTAGTTAATCCCTTTTAGATACATCCCATTAAATGGACACTAAACAAGCTCAGCCAAGAAGTTGAGCCGGCTCGTGGGCTGGAAGGGACCTCTGAAGATCACTGAGTCCAACCACCCTGTTGGAGCAGGATCACCTAAAACAGTGACACAGGAACACGTCCAGGCGGGCCTTGGAAGTGTCCAGAGATGGAGTCTCCACCACCTTCCTGAGCAGCCTGTTCCAGAGCTCTGTCCCATCAAAGTAAAAAAGTTCCTCCTCATGTTTTGATGGAACTTCCTGTGTTCAACTTCATGCCCATTGCTTCTTGTCCTGTCACTGGGGACCACTGAGGAGAGTCTGAGATCTATTTCTAATGCTGACCTTCCCCAGTTGCTGAATCTTTTGGTCCTATATGCTTCATGTCCCCAGGTCTTGGGAGAACAGAGAGATTCCAGTTTGTTCTCTATTTCATCAGTCCTCAAAATTGATTTGCAGACACTCATTTCTAGTTCATCCTCTGTGTTACTGATATCTGCTTGGCCCAAGCAGCAACCAGCCCCAGCTTTCAGAAGCAGAAAGCCCCAAGCAGGTTTCACAGTTTGCACAGTGTCCAGGTCTTGTAATAAGCTGAGTGTTTTAAATAGAGAAGGGAGCAGAGGGAGGAGGGAGAAAAGGCTCATCTAAGGCATTGGGCTGAACTAGTAATTATTTTTAAAAGCCTCAGCAAAAATACCAAAGGTGAGTAATCACAAAGTCAGAATCTCAATGCCAAACAAAGCCAGCAGGTACAGAAATGCTCCCCAAGCAGGTCTTCAAGTGCTAGCACAGAGGCTTTTACTACAGTGCATTGGGTCTATTTGTTTACGCAACTCTGTATGTGACAGAAGATACAAATTTAGTGGTATTGCAGCCTCTGCTGTGTACTGGGAACATCTAAACTTGGGCTACAAGAGAAAGATAAGCAAATGATAGCACAAAAACTCTGTCCTCTATTTATTCACCCTTTGAAGATCTCCATTTTCTGTGCCTACCCATCTCCTTAGGCCTCGTGCTGGATATTAAATTCTGGGTAACATTCTGCAGTGGAAATATAAATCACTGAATCTACAGATGGCAAGGGCAAAAAACAAGCCACCCAGAACCCAGAATAAATAATTCACAAAAGTCACAAGGCCAAGGCAGGAATGCGTTCTCCTTATTTTCTCTGCTGAAATACTTTTCCAAAGGTTTAGAAATAGGTATTTACAAACAGGAGTCAAGTGGCTTGACTCGAGAAGTCATTTTTTCCTGTGGTATCAGCAGGATAACATTGATTTATTTGGGGACAAGTTCAAGCCCAGCATTTGTTCTTTGTAGACTGCCTTTCTAAAGGTGAAACTCATAGTTCAAATCCTATGCACCAAATAAATTCCACTTAAATCTACTTTGATGGCTTAATTGGGGTGTATGACTTGTGTTGGCCTCCTGCAGAGTGTTGGATTTCACTCTATATTATTTGACCTTATTGTGAGAACAGTGTTGCATCTTTTACTGTTTGTTTTATTCATGATCCTGAGGTGAATACAATAAATAAGAGCTTGGGAAAGCAATTCCAGCCTTAGAAGGAAACACTGTTTACCTTAGTCTGGGTAAGCAGTGGGTCTACAAGTGGCAGCAGTGCTCAGGTTAACACTCTAGATACATGGCTTGACTTCATTTAGGGTTTTACAGCCCCCCCAGATCTCAGTTTCAGTTGTTACAGTGGCACGAGCTGCATACACTCCACAGTGCACAGATGAATCCTAAAAAGGTTTTTGCTCTTTGCCAAACTCTTCAGCCTGTGTTATGGGAACTGGTCACATCTAAACGAAGCGTGGGGAACGATTTCCTTACTGGTGCCAGAGGAGGATTTTCAGATACTTACACAAAGTGTGCATTCACACTACACTTGTTCCATCAGCATATAAACCATCCTTTGCTCGCTCTGCTGGTGCTCCAATAAATTCCCAGCCGCTGGAAAACCACACTGCTTCATTAGGTCACTGCTGTGCTCACCTAATAAAGCCCAGCACTGCTACCAGAGCCCTGTTCTCTGGAAGCAGTGTCAAATTAATAGCTTTACCTGTCTTTCAGACATGGCTCACTCAGCTGCAGCTTGGAGCACTGTTAACTTGCCCACCCTTGCTTTTATAAGCCTCCAAGTCTGTCCAGTGAGAGGAGATGAGCACAGCAGTGGCAAAAAGCACCCACCTCCAGCTGGCACAAACTCTGTACCTGGATGGCTCCAGGCCATCAGGGTCCTTCCTCTGCACTCCACCGTTCTCCCTGGCAGCACAGAACCTGAGCCCTAGCAATGCCTGCAGCCTCCCTGGCAGCTACAGCCGCAGCTACACCACACAGGCGGAATCAGGCAGGCTCTTGAGAGCAGGAGGATGCCTGACAAAGAAGGTAGGATCCCAGTGCAGAGAGCTGTGTGCCCCGGGGGTGCAGGTATGCAAGATAATAAACGACAGGCAAGATCTATGACTGAAATAACACCGTGGCTTTTGCTTAGGAGAAAAGCAGTCAGAACTTCAGCTCAAGAGGAAGCTCTGACACAGTCACAGAACCTGCTGCACTGTTCTCTGAAGTTCAGCCTTCCAACCTGCCCTGCACTGCACCCAGCCATACTACAGTTGTGCCAGGCAGATGTGGGACAAGCCTCTCCTGCTGTCCTAACATCGCACCAATAATCATGGATTCAGGAGCCTCCAACGCTGAGCCAAACACAGCAAAGAGGGAAGGATGCTTCTGGAAACTTTTATGTAAGTAATACAGCAGATGGGCATCAAAACTGCAGTGAAGCTTCTTCCTTTGGCACTACCTAACATCTGCAGGCCCTGACAACCACTCTGTAGGGAGAGCATGACCTTGGAGGAGGAGTAAGAGAGGCTGTAATTCCCCTGACAGAAGCTGTCCTCATGAAACAAACACCCTGCTGCCCTTTGAAGGAAATGACAGCCCCTGACCCCGTGTTCCAGGAACTTTTTGTGCCTGCTGGATTTTTTAAGATACAGATACTAAGTCTGAAGCAAAATGTCAGCCATAGACATGCTTTTAACAGTGGGAAGAATCAGTCTATGAAGAAGAAAATTCCCCTAACCTTGCAATTTTTCTCTACTCCTAGCTATTGATTGTACTGAAGTTCACAGTGGAGTGAATATCGTGAGGAGAGGGGCAGGAGCAGCAAGCATCTGCTCACAAAGAGCAGTAGAAAATCTTTACAAGGAACAATGGCTGAAATTAATGTAGAGATGAATTTAGGTGATTAATTTTTTTTTAGCCTGAAGTTTTAAAGGGGCTTACAAATAAATAAAATAAACCAGTTTCACCAGCTCTTGTATATTCCACAATAGATAACAAACTCCATAAAAATTGTTACAATAGCTAAAAAAACATCTTGATGATGTTGATGAATTCTCATCAACTGCTCTTTAATACAAATATTCAGAAGTCAAAGAATCTTCAAACAAGATTTCAAGCACTGAAGTAATTTTCAGAGATCCTCCCATGTTTCCTTCCTGATCTCCTTTTTCTTTTTGTGAACTGAATGTGACCCAGAAAGCCAAAATTATCTATGTGGAAAAGGCTTTCCAATAGCAATCAGAGTTCTTCATTTGAATGGGGACAGTGCAACCTCGCAGCCTGCTCTGGAGCATCTCTTTGGAGAAATGCTATAGGGTACAGGCATGCCCTTGCTCTTGCTCCACAGGCTTGTACCAAAGGTACAGAAGGAGTAAAGTACTCAGGATCATTTAAACTTTCCTTTGGTCAGAGATATTGAGTTTCAAGTCCTGAAGAGCTCTATAAGGAAAGAGAAGCAGAGAGACAGACTTTCTATCACATATCCTGAAGAATGCCTGCTCAAATAATTTCCCCAGCCTATTGAAGGTTAATCCTATTTGCATTCACATTGCAGATAGCTCCAGAGAGCTTATTCTCTCGTGGAAATATGTGACAAACTGTTTTGGTGCCATCTGAGGTCTCAACAGCAAATGAGGAACTCTACCACATGCCAAGGCGTTGCCCAAGGCCTCTGAGATGATCTAGTACACAGTGAAGGTACGAATACAATTCCTGTTGCTGCACAACAGGTGTCAGATGGAAAAATGTCTCTCAGCTGAGCAATAAAGTGCGTTTCACTTTAGGCCTAGTAATTCCTGAGATTAAAGATGCTAATACATCACAGTTAACCCCCAGCAGTCCCTACCCCCTGCAATGCCTGCTGCGAACCGTCGGAGCAAGCCACACAGAAACACAGGAAATTCTAACAAGTAGATACAGAACTGCTGAAATCACTGCACCTCACACCCACCTATTAGTCATGCTAATTTAAGGTAGCACTCTAAAAATAAACCTCTGCTTCAGAAGGCTGAGCTATGAATCACCATAATATATGAATCACAACTTCAAATGAAGTAATGAGGATCCAGGGGAAAATAATATGGTTTGTTCAGGAGGGTGCTGATTATTCCCTTCCACCAGAGACTGAATAAAAGCAACCTTCATTATTTTTATACAATCACTCTAAATTGCAAAGCCCTCCACACATCCAGCCTATTCAGATGTTATTTTATCAATGTATTTGCTAGAGATGTTTCACTGTCTTCTTTTATAACAACTGCACCAGTAACAACACCTTAATTTATTTTCCCATTCATTACGCGGAGGGGCTGACACCTGGCACAAACTGCTCTGTTGGTATTCCTTCCTGTCAGGGGACTCAGCTGGAGAAGGCCCAAGTGAATAATTAACTAATCAGTGGAAGAACAGTGCACTTCCCAGCACAGAGGAGATCCTGGGATGCCCACTCTGAGACAAAGCTAAATTCACATGTGAGCATGAAAGCCTCCACAGCCGAGATCTTGAAAGATGAAACCAAGTATTTGGTCCTGTCTCTGGCTGCAGTCGTGAGCCTGGTACCCATGTGGCTGTGAGCCAGTAGGCTGTGCTCATCTAACGTGTCTGGGGGCAGGGGCACACTGGCACAGGGAATTCCATAACAAGTTCTGTCCAACACTGAGTAGCACTCCCAGCACCATAGCTGTGCCAGCTCTGGAACTCTCCCCCTCGCAGAGCAGTCAGAGGCATTCACCTTGCAGAAGGGACTCTACACTGCAGGTGCAATACCATCCACGTTTTCATCACCTTCCCTAAGAGTGCAGAAAGCTTGGGGTGCATTCTTGATTCAAACTCAAGTGATTCCTGCACAGAGGAAGAGCTTTAAAACCTCCTAAATTCTAATCTCTGCTTTCAGGAATAAAGTGTCCAGTGATTAGGATCACAGAATGGTAGGGGTTGGAAAGGACCTCCAGAGATGATCCAGTCCAACCCCTCTGCCAGAGCAGGATCACCCAGGGCAGGGCACAGAGGAATACACCCAGGCAGGTTTTGAATGTCTCCAGAGACGGAGACTCCACAACCTCTCTGGGCAGCCTGCTCCAGGGCTGAAGCACCCTCACAGTGGAACAGTCTTTCCTCATGCCCATGTGCCACCTCCTCTGCTGCAGCTGGCCCCCAGTGCCCTTTGTGCTGTCCTTGCCCAGCCCTGAGCAGAGCCTGGCTGCGTGCTCCTGACACGGTCCTGCACATCTTTCTCAGCAGCACTGAGGGCAGCCCTCAAGCTCCTCTGCTCCCAGCTCCAAGCTCCAGCTCCCTCAGCCTGGCCTCACAGGAGATGTTCACTGACTGCAGCAGTTGGGAGCTCTGCTCTGGACTCTCTCAAGCAGTTTCCCAAGGTCCTTCTTGGACTGAGCAGCCCAGAACCAGACACTATCAGAAGTATTTAACTTAACTTGCTTAGACATAACCTAACCTCCCCAAGTACTACACAGACAGGGTATTAGGCTTCCACTCTGGGTTAGGCACCAAACTAAATTTTCAGGTTTCCTAATGTGACTCCCTTATGTTTACAAATATTTCAATAATCACAGAGTGAGAAAGCACAGGTCCAGGCTGTGCATTTGCAGCTGCTCTGGAGCCATGAGTTACTGTGATACAAAGAACTTTGCATATGTTCCATTTGTGTCCCCGTGACATTCTCATTAAAAGTGTAACTAATCTTACAAGAAGCCTTGCCCACATGCAATCACTTACACTTTGCCCAGGATGAAGCTGTAACACCTCTGCAGAAGAAAAATGAAAGGAGATGCTGGTTTGTGAAGGTTGTCTGTTGATAAATGGATAGAGAGCTGTGAACATATCAACTCAATTACCATTAGAGACAAATTAAAACTAATGCACTTCTTTGTCTTTCACAAGTTCTCATTTTTTTACACCAGAGGTTGCCCCAATTGGACTTTAAACCTCACGAATCATGCCAAAGAGGGACTAATGAGCCAGAAAATTTCCATCATGTGTTTTCTCACCTCTTTATGATATCTTTAAAATGTTTTAAGAGGAATGTTTATCACATAAACATGGAACTTGGTCACCATTTTCTAGGTTTTAATAGCCAAGACTTTTATTTTTTTCATAAATTCATAATGCATGAACTAGGAGATGATGAAACTATTTCAAGCTAGACAAACTGATTCAGAAATCACAGTTGTAAAGCACAGCCAGGCTTTTTGCCTCTCAGAAATCATCTTGAACAGGTAGTGATGGTGGTTTCTGGAATGTGTCCTCATTTCTGCAGAAGATACACAGAAACTCCACACCTCTCCTAGACAGGCTGAGAGAGCTGGGGTTGCTCAGGCTGGAGAGCAGAAGGCTCCAGGGAGACCTAACACAGCCTTCCTGTACCTGAAGGAGTCATTGGCTACAGGGTCTGTAGCAATAGGACAAAGGGCAATGGTCTGCAACTAGAGAGACTGGATTCAGGCTGGGCATTTGGAAGTAGCTCTTCACTGTGAGGGTGGTGCAATATTGAAATAGGTTGTCCAGGGAGGTGGTGGAAGCCCCATGCCTGGATACATTCAAGGTCAGGTTTATGGGGCTCTGAGCAATCTGATGTAGCTGGGGATGCCTCTGCTCACTGCAGGGATTGCTGGGCTAGCTGACCTTTGAAGGTCCCTTCCAACTCAAGCAGTTCTGTGATAAGCTGATCTGAAACACCCAATTGGACAAGGCATCTAGTTAGACAAAGTTGCAGCCACAAAAGAAAGCGAAGCTCAAGTCATCTGTAACTGTTAATTTGCCCCCTCATAAGGCAGGTGACAGTTGACAGCTCAGCTGTGAGATGCTCCAGCCCAAACACATCCCTGCTGCAACTGCAGTGGCTCTGATCAGCTTGGCCCTTTTCCCTGGTAAATAATGGCAAGCCATGGATGATGTGCCCCCGTGTCCTTGTCAGCAATACAAGGCACATTATTGAGGTGCTTTGAAAGCTTCAGAGCAGTATGGACCGTCCTGTAAATCAGCAAAGTCACCAAGGAGCCTACAAGTGGCCAGAATGTCTTCAGAAATCCCTTAGTTCCTGTCCCACTTCTACAGATTAAAACATTGTCAAGATTCCTGACACAGAAGACCATGAGAGACCAGGCATAGAGACCCTACAGCCCACTAATACCTTGGGTTATCTCTGGAATTCTATTTGCAGTTGCATTGGGTATGCTAAAATATTTGTGTAAAGCTAAAAAGAGATTAATATCTTTACAACTTACAGCACTTGGGGGAGGATGTTACTGTTAAGACAGCTCAATCTAATAGCATTTACAATTGATATTAAGAGATTATTCTAACAACTGCTTGGAATTCATGAGCAGTCTCTACACCACAGAGCTGGAAAAGGGCAAGAAAACACCACATATGAAGTGGATGTTTTATAGGCAGGAATTCAACAGAGGCCATCTATGAATAGAAAAGAAAACAATTTGATATTAATTTGCTTTGATGCTTCACTTTTGCCTGGAATCAGTTATTGAAGCTGTATGATGCTGCATGTGGTTGGTTATTTACAGGGCCAGGAGTGCCCTGTGAGGATAATGGGTTCCTGGCTGAAGCAATTAAAGCTGATGAGCCAAAGATCAGGGCTGTAAAAGCACTTTACAGACACTTCTGTCCAAGGAAAGGCTGCTGTAGTCTGTCCATACCCTGCAGCTACACTGCTCTAAGGAGCACAACGGTGTACAGAACATGCAGAAACATTCACCAATTGGCTACAGCTCCTGCAGGTGCAAAATAACATCTTTGGTACCAAAGCAAGGAGGGTGGTTTGTGTGGATAGAAGTGACAAAGACATCAAACTTTCTACAGCTGAAGTTTCTACTACAGCAGGAAAAACTTCTCTGGACAAGGCAGCTGTGACAGATTCTAGGTCATAAGGAAGATTCATCACAGCACCAAATAATGTTTTATTGTGGAGACTGTGTCTGAACTCTAGAATGTCATCTGCTGGAGAGGGTCCAGCAGAGGACTGCAAAGATGATGAGGGGACTGGAGGACAGCCTTAGGAGAGGCTGAGGGATCTGGGGCTGCTTAGCCTGGAAAAGAGAAGACTGAGTGGGGATTTAATTAATGTCTATAAATATCTGAGGGATGGGGGTCAGCAGGGGGGGACAGGCTCTGCTCATGGAACCTCAACACAAGGAGGAACTTCTTGACTGGAAGGGCCCCAGAGCACTGGCACAGGCTGCCCAGAGAAGTTGTGGAGTCTTTCCAGGCCTGTCTGGATGTGTTCTGTGTGCCCTGAGCTGGATTGTCTGGTCCTGCTCTGGCAGGGGGGTTGGACTGGATGAGCTCTTTGGGTCCCTTCCAACTCCTAACATCCTGTGAGCCTGTGAACATGAGACTTGTTTCACAGATGAACATCCCTTTACATGTGAATGGCAACCATAGATGGTCACTGTGCTTCGTATTTACTTGCCATTTAATGTGGAAAATGTCCTGTGCACGTGAGCTAGAGGGAAACCTTGGCATGGCCTGGCCAAAGGCTCAATCTCAGTAGCTGGAACAAGGTTCCAAGAGCACAGCAAGCGGCTCAAGGACTGTAATCACAGCTCAAGTCATGCCCTATGCACCTATTCATCTCTGTTTGCTGCAAAGAGTGTGTAAATGTAAAATGAGCAATGAGGTGCTCCACACTGTACCTCTGCTAGAATCCCAGTGAACCCAAACAAGCAGCACGAATGCCACCAAAATGGGGTTGTGCACAGGTACACACAGCTGTATACACATACAAAATCACTAGCCAGCTAAGTGACTTGAGCACTTGCAGTCCTGAAAGGAATTTTAGCACCTGATTCCTGGAACCCTGCTGCAACTTCATTACCTAAGCAGGAATCTTAACTGTGACTGAAAGCAGACAGGTTAGGTGTTAGGTGAAGCTGGGGTTCAGAACGCACCGATAGGAAGAGTTAGTAAATATTAGCTTGCCCTTCTTTAACACCAAAGGAATGGCAGAGACAGTGTAATGAAGATGCTCTCCCCTGAAAAGCTCTTCCACAGGTTTATGAAGTTTCCTGGGATCCCTACAGCCAAAAGCTGCAGAATTCTAGAGCCGTGGTTACCTGAAACAGAGAGCAAACTGCTCTCTCTGTCTGTGTGTCAAGCACACCAGGTTCATTCTGCCTGTTGTTAGCTCTCCTCCCAACAAATCTGGAGTGAAAGCATGCTGCAACACCTATGAGTGCAGAAGAAAAGGACATATAGAAAATGACTGCCTGGAGGAGCTGAACTACACACCTGAAGCAAAGCTCATTGGCTGCCTCCCCAGAAAAAGGAAAAAATAAGGAAAGAAGTGGCAGCCTGGGAAGGAAAAACAACACTTTACTGACACTTTCATTCTAATGTTTTTCTTGGAAAAGAGAACAGAGAGAAGAGATGCACAAATGGGGAACTTCTACAGAACTTTTCCAATTTTCTGTAACTTCCAGGGTTTGCATTTGTGGGGGTTTTTTCCCATTTTAATTCTAATCAGCAACATCCCTTGTGAAGTTATTTACAGTTCCTTACCAGTTATGAATAAAAAGCAAAAATAAAAGACTAGGCTCTGAACTATCTATTTACATCAGCATCTCTGCAGACAACATTGTTATTCTTTACTTGAGCTATTTCCAATTCAGATTGAAGCGAAAGTATATCCAGCCCTCACTAGTAATTCAAAATCCCTCCACTCATGTGCCAGGTTTTATAGATTTTGGAACACATGCCAGAAAGTGGCAGCTTAAGACAGGGTGTTTTAGGAAAGGGAATTGTGTGAGAGGGAAAATGAATAAAACAATCACCAAAATATCTTATTCTTCTGATTGAATTTTTATCTCATCTCGTTATCATGCATTTGCTTATTTTTTTCCCCCCAAGCCAGCAATCCTGAATGCTGATAAGATTGTGCTGGAGCAGCTCCAGCCCATCACATGTTTTAAGAAACCTGCACATGTGCATTTTAAATAAATAAATCTGTCTTGAAAGTCTTTCAGAACTAGGCTAAGGAACTAATCTGAATACTATCAAATGCTACAGAAAAGGCTGTTTGGTGGCAGGTGATGAATTACCTCAGCAGCTCCCTGTTGCTCTTGGAAAGCTCTCCCTTCATCTGCTGCCATACCTGGGTGTTTGCTGGCCAGGCGCCCGTGGCGATGGGCAGCAGTGCCAAGAGCAGCATCTTAAAGGCAGGCACTGGAAAGAAGTTTGTTTGAACAGTTGAACAGTGCAGGGAAAGGTTTTCTTTTCACTTGATGACAAACATCTATCATCCGCAGAGTTAAGGTTGCTGACAGCATCCTGTGCTTCTAGAAAGCGAAGTTCACTGTCACTCTAGGATGGGAAAAGAGAGGAGCGTAGAATTGGAGTACTTCAGATGTGTGCATCTGAAAAGCCTGGAGCTGTATTGTCAGGAGAGCACCCGAAGCAGCCTTAACTCTGCCCCTCTGAGTGGCCACTTGAAAGAGTGGTTGCATTTCTTACTGCAGCTCTGGATCAAAGAGGGATCTTCAGCAGCAGCTTCCTAGGGCTGCACTGACAAACAAGATTCGAGGACTCTGACTGTGACAGGGAGAATTCATCTAAACCCTCCAGTCACCATTTCCCCTCCACTGAAGTTGTTTGTGCCAAATGAGACAAACATATTCAGATAAATGTGTTGGTGCTGTGACAGGGATATGCCAAATTCACTGCTTTTAGCAAGACGTCCTGGGAAACATCCTCCTCTCCCGACCTACAGAAAATGACATCGCTGCAGTTCTACAGGTACATCTACCAAGACATCTCATGAGCTGCTAACAGCAGAAATCACCACTGGCATCCAGTGAACTGTGCTGTTTCTGCTGCTGAACTGTAGCATGCAGCACAGGAATGTTTTAACTTGTCTTAATATAAATCACCAAGTTAACCAGAATCACAGCTACTCCACTTGGCACTGCTGGGAATCCTCTCCAAGTACATGGAGATGCTCATTCAAATAAACACACTTGCAGCACAGCTTTGCACACAACTGCTTGAAATGACTGAAAGCAAAGTCATGAATTCTTTTATTAAATAAGAACAGAAAGGAGTTTAGTTCTTCAGCAAAAATGTTCTCCTGCAACTAAAGCAAATCACTAAGCAACACAGAAGCTACTTTATTTTCCACTTGCTTCATATTTTTGGCATTTAACTTCCATGAGCCCTGCAAGGCTCCTTTAAAACCACAGTGTCTGTTTTTGAAAGGATTTCAGAGGTGCAGAATCCCTAGCAAACCTGCTGGGACATGCTACTGTCATGTCACTCCTCCTTGCATTGACGAGCCAGTGATAAAAGCTGGATGTACTTTCTCCAGTTCTGATCTGCTGCAGTTTCTAAATCGGATACAAGAAGACAGCTCAATATAAGGCAAGGTGTGCCAAGACCTTGGAGGATGCCATGAATAAAGCCTTCCTCTGATCCCTGCCTACTAGTGTTAGTGAGACACTTGCACCTAGTGTTGAAACACATAGGGTAGCACTCAGCATCCACATTCCACTGAGCCAAATCCCAAGGCTTTTCTGGATAAAGTTTATGAGAACTTTGTTCAGAATAATTTGAGGATAATGGAGGGTTTAGCTGAATTATGCTTGGCACAGAAGTCAGGAGCTGCTCGAAAGACTGGACCCACATTCACTGGGAGATGGGTCAGATTCACCACAAATAGAAGTGGTCAAAAGCTTCTCCATTTACAGCCCCTCCTCCTGCCTTGGGGCTATTGCATGAGACTGAGGTGGCAGGGATGTTAAAGCAGAAGCTCCTTTCGCTGGTCTCAAGTTCCTACACTGAGAGGTGCAGGAAATCACAAAGGCTTTCACCTCAGGACCACTGGGATTGGCAGGGATTAATAGAGAGAGACAAACAATGATGAAAGTAGTAGGAAATAGCCCTGAATGAAAGATCTAGAAGCTCAGACTTTATCTCAACAAGGAAAACTCAAAAGAGACTTATATTCTAGACACCTAGACTCAGATATCTAGAGACAAACACAGAGCTTTGTGTGTGTGCAGGAAATCCTAGTTAGAAACACAGAGCTTACAGGAGCAATCTCCAGAGCCCAAACTGGTTTTCACCTCACATACAACCAATTCCAAAAACCAGCAAGTCAGAATGGGGATAAGCAAGAACATGTCTACACATGATGCGGAGCAAGCCTCCTCCTTGGCTAGTAGTTGATAAATCTCAGGCAGAGCACCACACATCAAGAAAAAGATGGGATTCCTGAAGAGAGTAATGCAAGAATGAAGACTGTGAAAGGGGTTTTTCAACAGGCATGACAGTGGAAAGCATTTTGAAGTCTAATTCATTAAGCCTGTAAGTAATTTAAAAGGATACATCATAGAAGCAATGCACTCAGTTGCAGGACTCCTGTCACAAACACACAGGAGCTTGCAAACAAGGAGGGGACTTGTGTGTGCCACTGCAGCACTGTGACCCTGCACCATCCCACACCTGCAGCCTATCTGGCTGTGGAGTACATTCCAAATTCCTAACAGGCTGAGTGCAGGAAAATGATATTCACCTGGGACTAATAAATCTGTAACTGGACTTCTCCCTCCACAGCAGCTCAGGAGAAATGCCAAACGGCAGCTCCTGCCACAGGAAGATGTTTTCCTGGATGACTCCCATTACTGGGCTCTAGCTGCTTAGGATCATTACAGGTTTCATTTGTCATAAATTTCATTTGGAGCTTGGCAGGAGATAATAACATCCAGTGAGCTGACCCAACCTCGGATAATTGCTACCAAAATTGAGCCTGCAGCTGCAATTGGAAAAAGTTTTCTTCTTTGCTTCCTGCCTACATCTCCTGTCCTGCATGGGTGCAATGCAGCAGTGACTCAAACTACTGCAAGAAGCCTGAAGAATTAATTCTCTGCAGAGGTCTCTTTTCTGGCAGCAAAACATTCAGTGATTATCCTGTGCATATATTCTTACTTGCATTCACCTGGACAACCAATCAGTTGCAGCCATCATTATTCAGAAGGCAAATGGCAGTGCTTAGTGGCAAGTGGAGGTAAGTCAGGTCTGCTTCTGCTCAGGGAATGGTCACCAGACAGTGTCCAGAGAAGGGCCATGAAGGATGAGCGCAGGGCTGGAGCTGCTCTGCTGTGAGGAGAGACTGAGGCAGTTGGGGCTGTTCAGTCTGGAGAAGAGAAGGCTCCCAGGGGACCTTATTGTGGCCTTGCAGGACCTGAAGGGAGCTACAAGAAAGCTGGAGAGGGACTTTTTAGGCTGTCAGGGAGTGACAGGACTGGGGGGAATGGAACCAAGCTGGAAATGGGGAGATTCAGCCTGGAGGTTAGGCTGAAGTTGTTCAGCATGAGGGTGGTGAGAGCCTGGCAGGGTTTGCCCAGGGAGGTGGTGGAAGCCTCATCCCTGGAGGTGTTTAAGGCCAGGCTGGATGAGGCTGTGGGCAGCCTGATCTAGAGTGAGGTGTCCTTGCCCATGGCAGGGGGCTTGGAAGTGGATGCTCCTTGTGGTCCCTTCCAACCCTGAGTGATTCTATCATCATCCCAAAGTTAATGAGTATTTTGCCACTGACTGAAGTTGCTAGTGAAAGAAGAAAACTAAGTTGAGGTTCCTGTCTAACCGGAATTAGATGTGAAGGAGACTTTAAAAAGTTTTCCTGGGCTTGCCTAAGGCAAGTTTACAAAAAAAAAAAAAA
>VWYK01121518.1:110777-133738 GCA_013399775.1 Semnornis frantzii
AAAAAAAAGTGAAAAACCTCTTGAGACTGCAGGGTTAATTGAGAATGCAAAGCATTCCTGCATAGTCCAAAACAAAGCCAGTGTCACCCCAGCAGCATGGCCAGTGCCTGAGTCAGGACACTTCTGAGTTGTGCAGGGAGTGCAAGGCTTCTGTTAGCTGAAGTGATGGCAGGAGTGGGGAACATTTATGACCACAAAGCAGATCACCTGCTTCGTATTCCCAAAGTCTGGGGGATTATTTCTCTAAACTAAAATCCTTAAGGACACAGAAGCACTCGAATGTGCCAGAAGGGACATTGGAATGCCACATTTGTATCACAGAATTGGTCTGTGGGTCACAAGCCAACCCCTCTAGCCTGCTGACAAGGCGTTTTCTTACGCAGCCACAAAGAGAAGCAGTGTTAAAAATGTGCTTGCCACTGACCAGAATCTTTGGCATTGTGCTGGTCTGAGGCTAACTGGAGTATTTTAATGAGAAAAAATAGATTATAGGCTGTGAAAAGCAAACAATGGTGATGCCTACTTCAGTCATAGGCTTGCAAGGACACACAGAGAGAGTCTCTCTCTGTCAGTGTGTTTTTCTCCCTGGGCTTCTTAGTTGCTAACCCAACTAATCATTCTGCTTCTAACCTCCCCTGCCAATCCTCCAAACTCACTTTGCACATAAGGCAGACGCTGGGATAAGGTAGAGGGGTGGAAAGAAGGTGGAAGTGTGGTTGGGAGCCCCTCCTGGAGGCTGATTTCTGGCAGGAGTACTGTGTTTCTGTTTTAACTTCTATATTTCTGTGTATAGCTGTAAATATTGTAGTGTATTGTAAATATCTGCTTGTCCATTGTGCTAAGCTGTGAATACGAAGCTGCATCCCCTAACTTGCAGCTGGCTGAGTCTAGTCTGGGTGATTGTCATAGAGTGGGGGGCAGGTAACTCCCAAACCATCACAGGCATGCCTTAGTTCTTCCTGAACAGGATACTTTGGGAACTGTCCAGAAGAAATTGCTGAGTATCACAGAAGGTCCTGATGAAACTGTACATAATTCAACAGATTTGACAGTTGCTGGAAAAAGAGATGTAATGAGTTGCTCTGAAATGTTCATGCAAACTCGAACAGAAGGGTTGAAAACATCCTGACCAACATCACAAATGGGTGTCAGGTAAGATAGCTCTTGGCTGTGGCACCACACAACCCCTAGCAGTGCAGAGACAGCCTTGGACGCCTTTTCAGAACCACTGGAAGGCTTGCAACAGAAGTGTTCTGCTGCACCCCTGTTCAACTGCCTCAAGGTTTTCTGTCAGGTCATCTGAACTGCATTGCAAAAAACTCTTCTGTGGGACTCCCTGGAGCCTGCTTTGGAGCAAATATTAAAACTGTTTGCAGACAGTTTGCAGTTGCTGTTAAATTCCAATTGTTCTCTACCCAGGCGCTCAGAGTCCTACAGTACTAAGAAGGCAATTTGGAAATCCAGTGCAGAAAGCAGATTTGCATAGCTCAGCCTCGGTGTTATCCCATAATGATTTCTCCATAATACTATAAAGCTTGTAGAGAGTGATCAAAACATCATATAATGCTTTGAGTTGTGCCAGAGCTTTTGGATAAGCTAACTTTTGGAAGAGATGAGAGGCACTCGTTAGAGATGGCTAAAGAGCCGTTAAAGAAATTGGCAGGGACACATAACATTATTTCCATATGTCTCACAGTTCTACATCTGTGATTCATTTGACACCAGCACACAAATGCCCTTCAGGACCCAAATACTTGCTTCTATAGAAAAGCTGCAGCACATTGTCAGCAGTATTAGCAGAAACAGCTTTTTCTTTGGGAAGGTCTGTTTCTCTGCGCTCATCACTTACACAGTGGTAAGGAATCCATGGGCAGAAGAGGATGCAAAGTTTTCATTTTAGAAGCAAAATGAAGATCACACAGGAACTTACAATGTGCTCAGCAGACAGCAGCAGTAGCTGGGAGATGCTTTCCACTGAGGAGTTTGCTTCTGGATAACAAAAAATAAGTGTGAGCATGGCAAAGCAGGCTCGCACCAAAGATAAGTTTTTAAGAAGCTCTGAGAATCTCAAAGACAGAGAGAGATATGTCTGGGGTTTAAAACTCACAACTATTCTGGTTCCATTCCTCGCTTTAAAATGAACAGCATTTCGCTGTGGTCCTCCCAGACCTGGAAAGACTACCAGGAAAACTGAGTGACTTTCAAAGGGCAGTCAGCCAGTGCAAGCCCCAAGAGCTGCCTCTCCCCTCAAAGTCTGCAGCTTTCACAGAGCCATTTCTGCAGCACTGCTAATTTAACTTGCAATGTGTGATGTCTTGGGCATATTGATAATCCATACTCGTCTCCCTTTTTTTGTTTTAAGGAGGAAAAGTCCACAGTGCTTTCCAAATCCTTATCCATATCAGTCCCAGCAAAGCATCCTGTATTCCTATATGATGGTTGTCCTCTCAGACAGCAGGCTAGAATTGATGAGGTGCACAAGCAGCTATCAGCACCCCAAGAAAGCTGTTAACAATTTTTGGCAGGTGTATCCATTAAATGGGTTCTATCTTGATAAAGTATGGGCCAAGAAAGCCTGAATTGTGCTGCTGACAAGCCAGTCTCTCCCGCAGCACAGACGCACTTTTTGGCTCTCAGGAAGATAAAGAGCTGTTCTCTGGGACATTTTTGGCAAGCTGTGTTGGAATGGTATTCTGGCAAGGATACAAAAGCGACTTGAATGCTCATCCACTCTGAACATATCTGGAGATGAGCAGCATCCATCTCCCAGAGAAGTCTTTTTTTTTTTTATCACCATCGAAACAGACTTGGCAAAAGTTCTCAGTTTACTTTAAAGGTAAGAAGGGCTGGAAGATATTTGAGACTAGGAATAAATGAGGTCACAGCACTTTTATCTCCATTTTAAGCACCTCATTCATGAAGGCCTACTCACCAGCTGTAATTCTTTTCGAGGTGCTGGCTCTATCACTGAGACAGGCAGAATGAAGAGCAGAGACAGGAATTGCTTGCTTGCCCCATTCGGGACACCAAAAGAAAAGTGAAGTTCACCCAAAAGACTTCTGTGCCACAGCTCAGGAGATGGATGTTGAAATTAAAATAACCAACAATACATCTCAGGAAGAGAGGCTTAAGGAAATGAAAGGCTCCTTGCAAAGCCCTGGCAGCTGGTGACAGTGCAAGCACGGCCCCCCTCTGAGTGCCTGATGTGCAGTGTCCATCGCACCCATTACAATGTCTGCCTGAATCTAAGCACATCTGAGTCTTGCCTTGTGCTGTCAGCTCCTTTGAAAATGCTTTGCTGCAGCATGTGTGCTGCTATGTTTTTAGTCCATTTATATAAGCCACAGAATAACATATTTATACCCTTAGACCTAGTTACTGATTTATCCTCCTTGGGTTTATGTGTCTTGAAACTTAGCCAACACTGGAGCTGCCCTTCGAATACAGAAGAAAAGATGGGTCCTGCCCCCAAGGGGCAGCACTGCCGGCCAGGCAGAGCAGGGAAACACAAAGAGGACAGAAACGAATTCACAGACTTGGAAAACAAGCAGAATCCACCTCCTGGATTCTAAGTGCTCTCTGCACTGCGATGCGTTTATCTGCAGGGCTCTTTCTTCATGGAATCAGGCTGCCTGCCTAGAAAAACTTGCTTGACTGACAATACCCTTCATCTAAAATGCCTATAATTGGCAGCCTCTTTAATTTTTAAATGTCTGCAGTTTCTCTTCCATTTTAAAATTTGCTCCCAACAACGAAGGGGATAGTGGGGATGACTCTCCTGACTACTAGAATGAGAATAAACCCATTCAGAAGTGATATGAAGGGAGCAAAAGACAAAGCTCTCCCTCGGGGCAGAAGTGCACCAGCCCCACCTCACTGATGCTGCTGCTGGAGCAGCACACATTGCAGGAATCAAAACTAAAGACTTCCCTGTCCTTGCAGAGAACGACTGGATGGATCTGCCCACGAGTTGGAACCAGCGTCAGCACCATCATTTCATGTCCTCCATCCCTCCTGAGATGCTATCTCCTTCCTTGAAAATACAGGTTTGTTTTTAAGGTGTTCTTGTAAAGAATTTCAATTTCTTATCTTGTTTTAAAATACATCTTTGATGCTTCAGTAGTAAATTTAAAAGAGTATTTAATTAGAGCTATCTCAGGAAAACCTGATCCAGACGAACTGTAAGAGATAAGGTGCTTTGCATCTCCCGAAGCAAACATCCAGCTAAGCTGGAGAAAAACTGCTTTCCTTTGTACATTTGGTAATAAAATAACCTTTCCTCCTTTCATTAGTAAACCCTGGCAGTGGGCCTTTTCTTAATATTTTTTAACCTTAAATTTTTTATGAAAGGAATTTTATAAATGTCATGGCCAGACAGGGCCAGCTGACAGGAGGTGTAACGAGAGATGGGTGCTACCAGAGAAGCTCTCGCATGTACCACTGCTAGCATATCTTTTGTGTGACCTGTGCCACCTCTGCTACAGAGTTCTGGGTCTCCAGAATAGAAGACAACAAAAGAAAGTGTTATTTTCAATTTCAAAATCTTTCTTCACAGTACTGGCCACTACAAATACAAAAAGGGTGGCTGGTGACCTATGGACGTGCTGCAAAGCTAATCTGTCACCAGCAGAGACGAACAAAGCGATCAGTGGGCCACAGCAAAAAATTATATCCTATCCTTTGTGCTCTGCTGCAGACACAATAACAGCTGTCCTTAATAGAATAAGACTGCTGGGGGAGAGCACCATTTGTTTCTCGATGTTAGTGTCTCCTCCAACAAAAATAAACAGTAATAACAAAGGCAGAAGCTTTGCTGCTGAAAAGTGCACAGGCTCTCGAGGGGATTGCGGAATTAAGATGTCTTTAGGAGGTCTTCCTAAAACATAGTGGCCCTTGAAACCTCAACAGTTTTTCAATAGGGGGGGAAAAAAAGAGATGGGAAGAAATTCTCTCCAGATACCCTGCAGAAGCCACTTAGGTGCAGAGCACTTACAGTCAGTGTTCAGAAGCAGCTGTCCTTGTTCTAAACAACCTTAGTTTGACTGTTGCCATGATGTGCCAGCAGTGTTCATGTGCTACAGGCAATAAGTCAGTAACCACTACTGCAATCAAAGAAGAGTGCAGGTACAGGAGGAATACCAAGTACTGCATTTTGATTGGAAACTTCTGCAAGCTGTGGATTTGAAGTGTCTGTGATTTTTCTCTGGTTTTACAGAATATATCAATTCTGTACCATCTCTGGAAAGCATCCTAAGAATTACTAATAACCACAAAATTAATATTCATAGAATAAAAGGCATCCAGTCCCAGCCTCCCTGCCAAGGTCAGGAACACCTTCCACTAGACCAGGTTGCTCAAGATCCCACCCAGCTTGGCCATGAATACCTCTCTGGCATCCATGACCTCTCTGAGGAACCTGTTCCAGTGTCTGGAGCTACTCTCAGGCAGAGCATGAGGTGTTCAGACATCCATTGAAGGAGTCTGGTGTGAGCAGTTGAGTTACTGATAGCTTTGGGTCTCCCTGTGGCTGCACAGAACTGCTCTGCTGTTCAGAGATGGCAGTAAAAAGGAAACACTTTCACAAGACTGCCAGTCTGGATGAGTGCTTTCCCTAAGGAAAAAAATGTCATCTAGATTCATGTACTGCACCTGATTCACTTCTGATAAATTACATCTTAGTCTGGAAAGCAAGGGAGGAAGCCAAAAGGCATAGACCTGTGGGCTGGTACACGGATGCCCAAAGAAAGCTTCATCTTCTGGAAAAATGCCTCCCTGACGTCCAAAGGAGAAGAGAACAAACCACAGCAGTGAGGACATCAAAGTGCTTTGTTTTTTGCAATGACATTTGATCAAGACAGCAACTAACATTAAAACTCTGCTAAATGTGTGACTTTCTCCATCCTGTCTAAGACCTTGGGAATGGCAATTTCTCCTTATCCTCAGCAGAGCATTCTTCACAAAGTGGTTAGTAAATGCATTCAGAAGAGGGGCCAGAGAGATGCAAATGCCTTTGATGGAGGCCTCTCTGTTGTTTTCCATCCCTGGAAAACTAATGGTGCTACAGCTCCCAGTTGTTTGATCACTCCACTGGATACCACGAAGCGTAATTGATAAATGTCAGCTCTGCTTTCTACATGAAGAGTTTCACAGTGAAACATTGCTCTTTGAGCTCAGGACAGAGTTAATTAAAAAGCTGATACCAAAGACAACATCCTCAGCAGGCAGCATCTATTGATCTCCTCAGCAGCACAAGAGAGAGAGACTGATATGAGATTATAAAAGGCTCACAGAACAAGGCTGATTGCCATAACTTCTCCCTCTCTTGCATGCTCAAGCCTGGCTGATACAAAACATTAAAAACAAAGCCTAGCAAACCATCTTGAAACAACACCCAGCCAGTGCTGCAGCTCCTCTGCATTCTACTGTCCCTTTTCAGATCCTATCTAAAAATCCACCTACACCTTTCTTCAAGGTGCTTATCTTCAGCAGCCTTCCTATGGCTATGCATTTATTGTTAATTTGCTGTTATTATTAGTTATTCATTTATTAAAGGCTTTCCCTGCACTGTTCATACTCAGGGTCCTCATGCATCACTGCAGACCTTACCCTCACTTCCTTCTCCTACTCTCCTGTTCAGTATGAATCTGGGAAAGGCAAGTGCACTTCAACAGCAAGTTCTTCTGTCCTGCTTGGTTTTCAGAACCAATTTCTTCACATCCTTCTGTTCAGTAATGTTTTTTGTAAAATTCAGAGCACAGGGGTCACTCACCCAGCACCACTGATACATGATTTGGGAACATCTTAGAGATATGACAAAACACTTGCATTAAAAACACATTTTAAACCCCTTTCTGTGATTCCAAGTTTGAAGGAGCTGCGGAACTACTGCCACCGAGCTCTCAAAAGAATAGATCCTACAATTCAGATTAATCTCTTTGGTTTTAAATTGTTTTCACAATCTTTCATGCTGTTCCGAGCAAGAAAGCTCCTCTTGGCTTGCCTCCTGCTGCACTCACTGCTTTATCATGCAGCGAGGAAGACGCAGGACTCCTGCCTAGAACATCCCCTGCACCCTCAGGACACGCTGCCAGTTTAGCTCTGCTCTCCCATGGATCAAAGGCTCAGTTTATTCCTGCTGAAACGAGGGGGTCTGCTCCCATTAAACAATCCCAGGGTCAAAGACAAAGCCACACACGAGTGTTTGGAAACACCTTTAAATCCCACACTGCCAATTTATTCCCTGCCCTCAGCCCCTTCAATAAAGCTCGGTTCAAGAGCGGTCTCACACCTCAGCTTTCAGCTATTTTCTCATTTCATTCCTATCATTATTACCCAGTTATAAAGCACACGTGCTAAGAGGATGGGAGGAACTGGGTTATTAAGCCTGGCAAAGCAAGTCCTGGAGAAGGTCCTTGGCTGCATGTTTGCATGTCCACAGAGTTCTAATGAATATTTTCACTTTCTGAGTCGAGCAAGTAACAGCTGACATGAGTTGAATGAGACAGATCAGAGTTCAAAAGAAATCCTTCTTCAGGGAAAGCAAGCAAGGCTTCTTGGGTTGCTTCTATGATTCCCTGGTTCCCAGCCATGTCCCTGGTATCCTTTCCATAATGAGACTTCCCCTTTGTGAGACCTTGTTTTCTGCACCTGCCCTCCTCAGCACAACTGCCTTGGTGCTCGAGTCTCCTCCAGTCAAAAAATGCTGCCAAAGGCCTATCTTTTTAGGGCAGATTAAAATTAACTGAGATGGCAGCACCTTGGAGCAGCACCATTGCAGCTTAGTACCTACATTAATCTAAACTAAACTAGCTCTGGAGCCTTACAGCTGGAAATCCCTTAAGGACAGAGGCTTCCTGTTGGAATGATGGCCTAATTCAGAAGGACCAACCCAGAGCCCGAAGCATTGAGCTTGTTGGGTCTATCAAGGCCATGTCAGGATGGGGAAGAAGTGATCAGCCATGAGCAACATGGCTAGAGGATAAAAGGCAGCCAAACTGATCTGTCTTATAACTCAGTCATTGCATATTCATGGGATCAGGGGACAAAGGATCAGTTCTTTAGGATCAAGACTGTTACACAAGCTGACTTAACTCTTTTCCATGAGCTGTTTCAAACTGAGTAAGAACCAACATATGCACAAAGGGAAGGAGATGGCCCAATTGCTGCATGGCAAATGAGTAGACAAACCCATTTTTAGCACAGACAAACTACTGAGGAGTCTCTCGTGGTTTGCAGCCAAGCCCTTGCACGGCATGCAGAGACAAGCAGGGAGAGAGGCTGCTTGGCTAGCAGCAGAGGAGTATTGTTTGTGTAGCTATGGCCTGAGAAAACTCCACAGCATGTAAATACATGATCCAAACCCAAAAACAGTATCAATGTTTGCCTCAGTTCCTGTACCTCCTTCTGACTGGCAGCTCTGGTTAAGTGACTGCAAAGGGTTGCCACAGCCATTGTGGCTTACATGTCAACGTGGGGATCTTGGCTCTGTTTTCTGTGTCCTCTCAGGAAACAATTTTTTCTTTTTCAGTGCTGAATCTCTTGGAATTATTTCCACAAAATGTGATCTTTATGGAGTCTGTGTTGGAATTTCCTAGTCCCCCTGTCAATGCTCTCAATTAGTGACCATAAATAATTCCATTTTTGTTATCTTCCTTCTGTGTTGTTTAATTCCCTCAGGCTCTGGTTTGCGTTCCAAGCTTGTGTATTTACACACATCCCAAGGGTGTTATTTTGCAGCAACATTGCTCCAGTTTTCATTGTTATGCATATGATAGAAAAAAAAAAAAAGTTTTGGTCTCTTCCTCTGATGACTCCAAAGCTATCTGTGCTCACACTTTTGCTTTAAAGCTCTGACATCTCTTCCCACCCTTAAACGCTGATAAGACTAAAATTCTTTTAGCAGCTTTCCTAGCTCACAAAGTCTGTTTTCTTGTCTCCTATTTATATTTCTTATGATTTAATATCAACTTAAAGAGCACCTCCACCTGTGAATGTTGGATTATCTGGGTCCAGGTCACTTTTTAAGGGATCAGATAAAATACATTGCATTGCAGCGGGTTGGTAACATGTTAAAGTAACTGGCACACATTTGAAAACGCTTTGCCCTCATGCCTTTGCAAGATATAAAAATAAAATTACTGCTTTTATTCTCAGGTCTTGGTGGCAGAATAGATCTATGGATTACAACAGAGCAACTCTGCATATTACACACCCTGAAATCTACCAACACGACATCAGTGTATGCTATAGCACAGCTCAGCAGCTTGTGCTTCTGCTCTGAGATGCATGGAAAGAGGTCATCTCCAGTCACCACAGAAATCCTAGGGAATCACTGTAGTCCCTCAGTAAAGATAAAATGCAGCTGTGCCTGAGAGAATGGAAAACCCTCAGAAATGGCAAACAAGTTATCACTAATCCCATGCACAGCTTCACTTCAAAGACAATCCAAGGGCTGGAGCACCTCTGCTGCGAGGACAGGCTGAAAGAGCCTGGAGAAGAGAAGGTTCCAGGAGGACCTCAGAGCTGCCTGCCAATAGCTGAAGGGATCCTGCAGGAAGGCTGCAGAAGGACTTTTCATGAGGGTGTCTGGAGACAGGACAAGGAAGAATGGTTTGAAGCTGAGGCAGAGCAGGGTTAGACTGGAGCTGAGGAAGAAGTTCTTCGGTAGGAAGGTGGTGAGACTCTGGAATAGGCTGCCCAGGGAGGCTGTGGTTACCTCCTGCTTGAATGTGTTGCAGGCCAGATTGGATGAGGCCTTGAGCAGCCAAGTCCAGTTGAGAGGTGTCCCTGTCCATGGTGAGGAGGTTGGAGCAGATGAGCTTTGAGGTCCCTTCCTACCTGAGCCATTCTGTGATGCTGAGACAGCTGCAAATGCCTGTGCACAAGACCTTTGGAAGGAATCCTCCATCCTGACTGGGGATTCCATGCCTCTTCCAATCAAAGCCATTCTAGGGTGGCTTGTTTTGCATTGCTAGATTGGACACACTTGGATTTTAGTTCTGCAGCATAGCTAGAGTGAAACTGGGTTGCATAATGAGTTTAGCTGAAGAGAGATGTGACAGCACACATCACTGCCTTCTACACGGGAAGAAAAATATTTGTTACAAACTGCTCCCTTCATAAAGCACAGAAAAACCTCGATGCTGAACTGCAGAATCAATCTTTCATCCTCTTCCCAGTGACTGTGCTGTAATCAGTTTGATAGCTGACAAACATGTCCTACTCAAAACTGTGCATAATAATCAACTTCTAACAATGGAAAAATATCTAAGTTCTGGAAATAACTAATTCTTGTTTAAATGTTTCTCATAGCTCCAGTGAAGGTTACCACCACCACCACCACCTCCCAGTGAATTCTGTCAGGTTAAAAGCAGTGGAATATGAATGGCACTTCTTAATGTGATTATATCCTCCTACATACGAGTACCTCATAGATTTTATTCCATTTTATTCCTGCTAGCTTTGCAAAGCCAAGAAACCAATGGGCAAAAGAGAGTTGGATTCCATTTACAGAACTGTTAATTACAGTGTAAAAGCAAAATGTTTGCTATTTATGAACTGTGAACCAGAGAGAATCGATTTGACTTTGGGTTTGCAGGACTGCCAATTAGAAACTCTTCCACACACACGTTGCAGATGAGAAAATATGATCTGGACATTACTGGGTTAACCACACACATGACAGATGATTCCCTCAGAGTATCATTCAGATGTCTTTATTTAGGAAACAAGCTAAGCACTGTGTCTATAAACCAGCCCCCCCTGAGCTGTGAGCATACTGCAGCCATGAAATTCTGACCCGAGATGGGAATGTCACTGCAGCACCTACTGAGAAGGCTCAAGTGCAAAAGTTAGCTGCCCTAACTCTGCTCTGTTAGCAAAACAAGAGAGGTTCATTCACTCATCTAGTTGTTTGGATAACCACCTTGACAGAAACCACCAGCAGCAGCTCACAGAAGCAGGCCAGATGCTCAGAGATAGAGAGCACAGCAACTCCCACACACGTTGTTAAGTTGCATGCTGACTTGTCACCTGCTGAAACCCACAGTCAGCTTGTGGCAACACCCACGTGGATTCAAAGGCTTTTAAAAACATGTTCCGTTTTAAGACCTTGAAGTTACATTTTAGATCCAGACTGTTTACAAAGGCCTGCAGTGATAGGATGAGGGGAAATGGTTTCCAGCTGGAGAAGAGCAGATTTAGACTTACACACACACACACACTTTGATTAAGCATTAGCCTAAAACAAAGTTTGCAGCTAAAGTTACTGTGACAAAGAAATCTTTTGTAACAAATTATTTGACAAAAATATGCAAGCACTTTTCTTTTGCCCCTACACAGTTCTAGACAACATCTGGGAAAACCTCAAAACTGCCCACCTCTTAGTCTGGATAAGCTAAGTATTTATTGTCTTACAGAATGTCTGCCCCAGAGAGGCTTCCCCACAGAGCCACACAGGGGCAAAAGTTAAGGAAGAAAGACTGCCAAGTTCTGCTGGAGCCTGGCAGTGCTACAGCCCCAGGCTGTTACCTCTGGAGATGAGGAACTCCATTAGCAAATTGTCAGGTTCCATCCTTCTGGGTCAGAACCCAGGTTGTGCACTTCAAAGCCCACGAGATTCACCAGCCCCAAACAGAATGGTGGCTGACAGGTTCCTCCTCTTGAGGGCTCTGCATGGGCCCAATACCTTCCTGGGAGACATGACACTTCTGCAAGTGCTGCTCAGAAAAGGGAGGCTAAAGATAAGACCTAGTGTGTCCCCCTCTGCTCTATGGAGATGCCTACATGGTGACTAATCATAGCTTTACAAGCTCACTTCATTCATTAATGAGTCTCCTGATTTACTTTCTTCAGGTTGTCTCTAGACAGCTTAAACTCACAAGCTGCACCCTGATGTCGATTTGCAAGTACAGCTCCCCAGGGACAGCAGGCAGCAGCTTTCTTTATACATGTAGCATCTCTGACATGGAGAGAAAAAAGCTTCTGAATTCTCTAAAAACAACAAATTTCTTACCCAGATGTAGCAAACGTACCCAGGACAAGAAAGGACAACGTGGAGTTCTTTAAACCTTTTCCTCACACACCTCCCATACCCCTGGCAAAACAGACTTTTTCCTGAGTGCTCCAAGTCTGTTCCTTATCAATTTCACACAAAGCTGCACAGGGATGAGTTCCTCTTCTAGCCAAAGGGCTGGGGAAGCTCACAGTCACACCAGGCACTGCCACTGCCTTTTGCTGCCAGCTCCAAGGCTCGTAACAGTAGGGCAGCACCGGACTTTGCAGAGAGAATGTACACCTGGGTGCTGCTGTGCTCTACACACACGTGAAAAACAGGCAGGCTGGTCAAAACCAAAGAGATGGCACCAAAATCAACTGGAGTGTAAACCTTTGCTGGAAACGAAATGGAGGTGGACTCATGGTGCTTGCACCCCAGCATCACCCAGGAAAACACACCTGGTACATTACATTCTAGAAAAATCAAGTGCCTCAGCCCAGCACTCTTCAACAAACCTCCCCTCAGCCAACATTTACATTATGTATTACTTCTTAATTCAATCAATCAAGAGAAAAATTTTCAGCCTGGAAAATTGCTTTTGTTTATATATATTTAAAAAAAGAAATTCCAAACTGGAATTAAAGTGGGCTTTGAACAGCAAACACTTTAGAGACTCTGTGTTTCAGAAGAGTCCAGGCAGCAGGTTAATTTCCAGAAGAAAGGTGAAATGGAAAGAGAATCTCAGCAAATAAGAGGCCTGGCATCCACTGAATGTAGATTGTACCACTTATATCTGCTGGGTTCTGTGCTTTCCAGCATGGTGCTGAATTTAATAGGGAAGAAAACACATCGAGCCTCATGTGGCATCACCACAGCCCAGGGCCTCGCTGCAGCTTCTGAGCAAGAAAGGGCAAACTGGAATGCATCACATTTGCTCCTTAACTGAAATGCAGAGTTCGAAACTTCCTCCTGACACTGAAAATAATAATAAATGTGGGAAGAAGAGGAGGCAGGAAAGGAAGAAAACCAGCTTTCAATATTCTATAGAGAGGACAAAGCAGCTATGTAAATCAAAAGGCTGACTTATCACTATAGAGGGGTTTAATAGATAAAATAGCAAGGGGAGCACACCATATGGATCAAAGTGCTCTACACATATGGTAGGGTTTTTTCCATTTGAAAAGTAACATATGTGAGGAGATGCATAAGAAGTGATTCTTGAGGATCTCATCTGGCTTATTTTTAATTGGAATAGTATTAGATTTTATTTCTAACTGCAAAGCCCCCAACCAAACGAGGATTAGCTTTTAGACACAGCCATACAGGTAAGCATGACGATACATGGAACTTCTGAAAGATCCTAAGGCAGGTACTCAGCTGAAACCTTAACTAGGACTGACACGGTGCTAAGAGTGATGCCAAGGCACTGCCTAACAAGCGGTTGCTTTCTATGAGCAAGTGTCTGGGCCAGCTCAGTTCCATTAATGTTTGACTCCATTATCTGAGAGCTGACATCTTTTCAGTAATTACTGCAGATGATAGCACCTCTAGTGTAATTAAAGAACAATTATTTAGAGCGAAGTGAGCCAAGACCATCCCCATTCTCTGTTTAGGCCAAAGCTAAAGAAGGGCTTGTCAAATAAAATGGATGTTTTGCATTAGGGAGCAGGAAAAGGGTGATGTAAAGAGTCAGGTAATTTGATGGGCAACGCTGCAGCGGAATGAATTCAATGTGTTGAACAGGGTCAGTGGCGTGTGCGGTGGTGCTGGACAGATGGGTGTGAGAGCTGCGTGCTTGCGCTGCTCCTGCATTACTGATTCAGTACTTACAAAGCAAACCTCAGACAGTTCCTGGCTTCCTGCCCGGCGAGAGGAAGACTGGAAGCAAAACACATTAGGTGCTCCTGCACATCTCTGTGCTGGGCAGCCCCTCTGACATCAGCCTCTTGCAGAGTGGCCCTTTGGACACCAACTGAAGAAGTGATGAGCGGCGCAAGGCCAGCCGATAAACTTCTGAATTAGCAGTGAAATAGTAACCCAGGAGAGCTGAAGGGAGCAGTTCACTTGGTGTGAACACTGAGGAGAGGGTCTGATGCCTTCGTGGTTCTGACGGTCAGCAGGTACAAAGACTAACTACACCTTAAAGCATAAACTCCAGGCTTTAAGGAATTACTTGGCAGAAGAATGGAGTTAAGGAATGCATGAAGGTAAACGATCAGAGCTGACCAAAACAGATGCTTCCTAATGCAGCAGAGGTCAGTGTTTCTGCAGCAGAGGTCACGCTTGGTCAGTTGAAGGGAACAAGCTTTCCTTTCAGCACCTGACGGAGACACGGAGGATCTCAGAGAGGAGGAATTATTGGGGAACAGTCACAGCAAGTGTAGCTCCCTGGCCAGTGCAGTCATCTTTTTGGGCGTTTGCACATGACTCCTGTTAAGTACACTCCAGAAGAGATGGTTAGGATTCCTTACTCTGCTAACCGACATTATCACTAAGATGCAAAAGGCCAAGGTAAGAGCTATGATAGTGTCTGCAATTCTGGATGCTGGAATCAGAAGGTGACTACTGAGGGACTGTGCTCAAATAATTTATATTTCCAGCCCATCTACTTCAGCTATGCAGAACTTCAAGAGATGAAAAACAACTGGGAAACACTGTTACCACCTGACCATTTCGGACTCTGTTAACTTCCAGACTCGATCCCACAATACCTTGGATTCATTTTTGTCTTCTAGACACCGTGAGAGTGAGTGTGACATTAAGCTGCCAAAGTTATCTCTTTCTTGCAACAAAATCTTGGAAAAGGGGAGTTTGATTTCTAATTAAGCTTCCTGGATTGAAAGCTGAGCTTCTGCTTTAGTTGTGGGAGAAAGTATTTTACAAGTTGAGGGAAAAACTTAAACCTCCGAAGAATTGTCAAATATGAAAGATGGAAGGGGGAAGGTTGAAATGAAAAGATATTGACACTGAGTAATTGCTCTGTATATGGAGGAGTACATGGCTGACTATTAGCAGGCTGTCTTTGCTTCCTGAGGCATGCTGCTTCCACCAACGTAACGAGCTGCACTCCCCAGTCTGAGAAAGCCCTGAGACTGGAGGCTGCCAAACCACAGACACTTTCCTGCCTGCCAGCTGAGCAGCTCTTTGCCCATTTAGCAGGCTGAGCTAAGGGCACACAGAAACGTTGCCCTCTGTGAACACAGAATGCCAGATTTCTCAGAGCTGAGACCTCAACACGTCTTCTGCCTGCTCTCCTCTAACCTCAGTGTGACCAGTCTCACCATTTTGCTCTGTCCCTCTGACTGCACAATTATTTCACACAGGCAGATCATTGCAGTAGGACTCAGAAAGCAGCATACTCAGGTGGACCTCCAGTATGTGCCTGTGGAGCAGGCACAGAGGAGGAGCAAAGAAAGGAGGCAAAGACACAGACTGAACCAGTGCAGCCTCCACATCGTTTTACTCTCTCACTATTTCATAAAGAGACTGAAAGGCATCTTTTGCATCTTTTATATGACACCTATTCTGCTGTATTTGCCCCAGGAATTGGTTCCAGAGTAAGCACAGACAATTGAAGAAGATCTAGACTATGGATCCCCATGGGACAGGCCACAAGCTCTTTGGTCATGCTGACACTTCAACTCTTGTGGCACTCTCACAGGCAAGGACTTAACAGTGCCACTGAGGGCAGCTGTAGAGTGTACTCAGCAGCTAGAGCTCACACATTGTGCAGTCTGGGCTGTAGAAGTGTTTGTTCTGCCTGGCTGATGGTGTAGACCTTGACTGTGTCCTTCAAACTGCATAGCACAAAGACTGGTCCATATGTTCTAAGACCAATGGGAGCTGAGCTAGGACAAGCTAACAAAGGCCACACTTGTGGACTTGCAGGGCATGCTTCTTTCCAACAGCATTTGTCTACTGTTGCTGCAGTCAGCCACTAAACAAAACATGGAAGGCAAACAAGGACCTCTGGATGAGGAACAGACAAGAGCAGAGCTGAAGTAAAGAGTTCAGCCTGTACATGCATTCTGTCTTACAGCCAAGGTAGACATGGGATATATTTTGCATGAGAATGTCTCAGAGCAACATTTGCAACCGCTCAGCATTCTACACAGATGCTCTGCTTAATGTAGATCAAAGCCTGGTGTCAAAGTTCTCTGCATAATACATATAAACAGAATGCAGCACCTTCAGAAATAACACCCAGTACATGGTTCTCCTGCACTTAATATAGGTTTAGTGCATGATTTACAGTTATTTAAAGAAACATCATACAACTGATTTGTAACAGTGCTCACAAGCTCTCAGCAGACAAGAGAAAAACCCCAAAAGTATGACCTCAGAACAGAAACAAATATTCACAATACTTAGCAAATTGTGCCTCAGGTGCATAAGGAAATTACACTAATTAATTTGGAGATCAGTGCTGGTTAGGTAGCACTAAAGCTTAGAATTATAGTACGGAAATTAAACTGTGATATTTCTGACAGCATCCTAGAGCAGCTTAGCTTGGAAGGCATCTCAAAGATACTCTCCTCCAGCCTCCCCTCCATGCCCAGGGACACCTCTCCACTGCATTCACCTGCTCAAGGCCTCATCCAGCCTGGCCTTCAACACCCCCAGGGAGGAGGCAGCCACAGCCTCCCTGGGCAGCCTGTTCCAGAGTCTCACCACCCTCCTAATGAAGAACTCCTTCCTCAGCTCCAGTCTCACCCTGCTCTGCCTCAGCTTCAAACCATTGCCCCTTGTCCTGTCTCAGACCCCTCAGCAGCCTTCCTGCAGGCTCCCTTCAGGCACTGGCAAGCAGCTCTAAGGTCCTCATGAAGCCTTCTGCTCTACAGGCTGCACTCCCCCAGCTCCTCAGCCTGTCCTCACAGCAGGGCTGCTCCAGCCCTTGCATCACCTTTGGGGCCTGCTCTGGACCCACCCCAACAGTTACGCTGGGGACAGGACTGGAGCTGAGGGCTCAGCACAGCAGAGTCAAGTGCCAGAATCCCCTCTCTTACCCTTCTGCCCACACTCCTCTGATGCAGGCAGCAGACAGCTGCCTGCTGGGCTGCATGAGGGCACTGCTGGTTCCCAGGGAGCTTCTCAGCAACCAACACCCCCAAGTCTCTTTCTTCAGGGCTACTCTCAATCCCCACTGCACCCAGCCTGGATTTGTGCCTGGGATTGATTGGCCAGAAACTGCTGAAATTGAGAAAGTTGAGATGTGACACAGTGATTATAATTCTGAATTATCATAATGAGACAAAAAAAGAGTTACTGGATTCAGTATGAGAGCTCTCCCAGCACCTATACTGAACTAAGCAAAATCTCACCTGCATGCCTCAGAGCTGAAGATCTGCAGCTCTCTAGCCTTTAGATATGGCAACAGTACAGGAGTCACACAGCTTCATCTGGAGCTGTTCACAGGGTTTTTTTTCCGAGAGAAAAGAAAAATGTCCCTGATGTTCCCTGTGGTTATCATGAAAATGGCTGGCATGAACAATTAGAGCCTGGGAATAATGCTGGAGAAGGATTTGTAACAGGTTTCCCATTCTACACCCTGAGAACAGGCTGCTCCTTGCTGTGGTTTCCCACCTGATGTAAAGCCCTCCAACATCTGCCACTTCTCCTACCCAGACTCTCTGGTAGGGTTTGTAACCCAGCTGAGGCCATTGCTTGCTATTGTAACACTAAGGGTGCTCAAAGGGGTTTTAAATTGCTACTAAGTATTGTAAATCTCTGCTTAATGCCATTTTAAATTGCTGGATTGTTGGTTTCATGTCTATAGTATTTTAAAAACATATTGGGAGTGCTTAGTGTGAGAAGGGCTTGGACTGGGTTTTAAATCAGGAGCCCATTATGTATATGCAGAGAAGCACCTGCATCCTGGCAGCAGGCTGCTTGCTAGAGCTCTGTGATAAAGCAATTCCTGCCTGAGGTCACTCAGGGACCAGCCACCACCAATATCACCACCATATTTCCATCACTTGCAGGATATCTATGATGACAGTAGGTGCCCTGGTAGAAGACTGATGGCAGGGAGGGTGCAGGGGGACAAACAAAGCAGGGACTGTTTTTCTTTCTCATGGGGTATAAATGCAGCTTTCCCCTTTGTTTCCTTACTGAAAAGGGTAGTTTGTCAATTTTTCATTCTTCTAACTCTCCTCCACATAATTTTGAGCCTTCTTCCTCCAACCTTCCATCCTGCCACTACCTATGACAGTTACTGATCTGTGCCCAACCATGCTGAGGGTACTGCAAAGAAATAAAATAATGTCTCTGCTGGCTGCAGAGGGGTTGGACTAGATGACCTTTGGAGGTCTCTTACAACCCAAACCGTTCTGGGATTCTATAACAAGGAGGAAAC
Source organism: Semnornis frantzii (assembly GCA_013399775.1). Lineage (NCBI taxonomy): Eukaryota > Metazoa > Chordata > Aves > Piciformes > Ramphastidae > Semnornis > Semnornis frantzii. Next base: position 129,128 of record VWYK01121518.1, read on the forward strand.
TATACCAATTAAAAACCCATCTGCATGTGCATTCAGAAGAAGATGGACAACACCTACCAGGGACCTTCATCCTGCATCTTTCTCCCTCAAACAGGTGACAAAACCCTACACAGGGCCCCCTGGAGCACCCAGGCATCTCCCTGGGGACCCAGAGGGTCCCCCCTGGAGCACCCAGGCATCTCCCTGGGGACCCAGAGGGTCCCCCCTGGAGCACCCAGGCATCTCCCTGGGGACCTCTTTGCCATTTTGCAGTCAGTTAACTGATTAGCTTTACAAAATTTGGTAAAGATATCTTAGTCTTAATTATGAAATTGTGACTTTCAGATGTTTTAATTTCATATAAGCTACAAATTAGGTCACATTCAGAGCTGATTAAATCCAGAAGCCTAGAGTTTTCTAGGGGTGGGGACCAAAAAGCTTCTCTACAGCCATCTCTCAAGGTTATGAAACCTTCAAATCTCCAGCATTTTAAATACAAGCCTTCAACAGCAACATCATTTTCCACAAACAAATTTCTGCTTCATGTAATGTCCAAAGTGAACATTACCTTAGGCTGTGCTGCTTATTTCAGTTCATACAGGGCTACACCCTAGAAGGAAGTTCCCTTTCTGAAACATCAGAGGAGGACAAGGGGATGCCTTATTTTCTGGTGATGCCCCCTGATTCTGCATGTAAATGAGCCAAGCCTCAGGAGGCTGGTATTTGTCCCAGAGAATCATCAGGGGCTTCCAATGGAGAAGCATTTCCATGGGAATTGCAGTTGGAAAAGACTGATGTTAAATGCCAGTGTCACTGGAACTGCTCTGCCATGTGCAAGCAGTTGTGAGTCTGAAATCATTCTTTCTCTTTGTTTATTTTTTCCACACCAGATGGGAAAGTGGCCAAAATCAGTGCTTTGGTACACAGTAGCAGGAGCACTTCTCTGGCTTATGGACAGAGTTTCAGTGCTTTAAAACCTGTATGATGCAATCAACAGCAAAGAAAACACAACTGACTCTCAGTCACTTCTTGCCATTTTAGGAGCCTGGACCTGTGCTCTGTGGTCACCTGAAGCCCAGCTGGAGGAAAGTTGCCTCTTGGGACTGTGTCACTGTCAATGTAACAAGCACAGGCACTAGGAAGTGCCTGCCCATCCAGCACACTCTAGAGCATGTCCTGGTGAAAGGGGCACAGGTAGAGGGTTTGCAGTGCAGTTGTCAGTGGGCGATTCTCTGTGGCTGGGAATGACCAGGAAGGCTCTCTGCCTGGTAGCTGAATCAGTTTGGCTTGGAAGTGACCTCCAAAGGGCATCCAGTGCAACCCCCTGCAGTCAGCAGGGACATCCTCTGCTACAGCAGGCTGCTCACAGCCTTGTCAAGCCTGACCTGGAATATCTCCAGGGATGGGGCCTCAGCTGTCTTCCTGAGCAACCTTCCAGTTGTCACTAACTCTTTGCCATGTATTTCTACATCATATTCATATTCCATTTGGGCAAAGTCATGGAAGAGAGTCTTTAAAAACAAATAAACGAACCAACCAACCACCACCAAAAACCCCAAATCAGAGAGGCTTTAGAAAACAGGGAGAGGGAAGAGTTCCATCAGTATGCTCACAAAGCCACTAGTTCCCCTCAACACATTTGCACAGAGATGCTCTTGCTGCTGCAGCATCCAAAAGAAGTCCCAGTGCAAGGTCTTTCTGAGGAGTTCCACTGCAGTGGTGGTCTGGTGATTTGTAGGTGACAGTGACAGTTGTTTTCCCCCTCTCTTTCAGCTCTGCTTATGCAAAGCACAAGTGGAAACTCTTCCATTTTGCAAGCACTTGTCAGCAAGGAGCTTTCAGAGAGCAGAGGAATTGTATCCTGTCTCATCTATTAGCAGCATAATTATCAGCTCCACCTTAATTTTTCCATCAGATGGGAAAAGCTCTTGCTTTTCATCACCTAGAGTGTGGTCATGCTGCTGTTCCTGGGAGAGCTTTGTCTCCCTGAGGCTGCAGCTGGCCTATGAACAAGAGGTGTCAAGGAGGCCAAATCTGCTGCCTCCCATTGCTGTGGCACATTTGCTCTGGATCCTAGCAGTGCTAACTTGGTGAGTGCTCCTCTGACTGCTAACTTCAACACCAGTGCCTCTGGGGAGCCATTTGTCACTGTGGAATACCACAGCCTTTCATCCTCACTCTGGCTCTCATCCCCATACTTTGCATGTTTGTTGAATGCTAACTGAAGGAGGCAACAGATTTCCATTTCAGTGGAAAATCCTCAACATCCAACTGCAGACCAGCTGCACTGAAGGAGAAAGCTGTGCAAAGGTTTTGGTTTCCTATTGGAGACTGTCTCTGTCCACAGCAGTGGTCTTAATTCCTAGTAGCTTGAAAATTCTGTTATAGCAACCAACTACACTACACTTTGCAAGCAGCTTTGGAGCAGTTTCCATCACTAAGTACATATTTTATTTTCTCCCCCGTTGTGCAGTTCTTCCTAGTATTAAATATTAAAACATTGCTTTGCCACTGGGGTCAGTTCAAGAAATCAAACTCCATCAAAGGTATCCTGGTGCCTCTCTGGCAAAGCAAATGCCTGGTGCCAGAAGTGAACAGGAGACGAGGTGCTGGGCCCATAAAGGTTTGTTTGGATGGTGCTCCAGTTTGTTTACTGACTGCTGACACAGTACATAAATGAGCCTAGAGCATCTGCGGTGTAACTTAGGAGCTCCCTAAAGAAAAAAAATCACTACCAACAGGTAGTAGAGGCACTATAACAACAAGATTACTGATATTGATGATAGATTTATCCTGATTATCCACACCTGAAACCAACCAGCAACTGGCCACAGGAATGATTATGGTTGCTTTTTTCCAATCACTTTCAGGTTTGCAGTGAACTAATATTGTTTTAAACAAGGTATTACTGCTTTGGTCCACTTGGAGCTCCAATGCAAAGACAAGCAGCATGAGTTTGCTTTGGAATACAGCTGCAGTACACAATCTGAACTGATAACAACATCATGAAGTGAGTCCCTGGGAGAGCAAAGAGGCCCTGTGTCAGGAGACCTAAAATACTACTCCTTGAGGAATATTTCGCTAATACATACAAATTTATTCTTCCACAGATCATACTGCACAAATAAGCTAAGGACCTAATCAGTCTCTCAGTTTAACTCTTTAAGCAGGAGGTTGTTTCAAAGTGAAACAGGATGACCAAGATGTTATAATGAGGTGTTTTCAATACTGCTACTTAATAGCAAAGTGTGCTCCTCTGAACAGATGAGGAAAGGACTGTTCATAACTTCTGTAACACTACTTTGACTTTTTCAATCAAAATGAAAAGTTTAACCATTCCCAAATCAAAATCCTTTATTACAATTCAATGTAGCACTAACCTCTCTTGACAAGTGGCCACAGTGCCTTGCAAGAGCTGTAATCTATTTGCATCCTCCTGTAGGAAATGGGCTCTTTGGCCTTTGATAATGAACTGTGGCGAACCTTTGAGTCTCTCAGGGTATCATTTGGTTCAGCAACAGCAGCAACCAAATCAGCAGCACATCATGGGAATTCAGCTCAGAATAAAGTTCAATCCAGAGGAGGATGAGGAAAGAGTGTGCCTAAATCCAAGAATTAAGAACTCATTAGAACAGGCATCCGCTCCCACGAGACTTGGGCACAATAAATACAGCAGAGGGGGGAAAGATAGGTTCAGACTGTTCAAACTCAACCTGCTGAGTGCTTCTGATCAAAGCAAACTCCTCAGTGACATACAGAAAGGGAAGCACAAAAAGCCTAATAGCAGTTTAGTCAAAAATTTCCAACTATTTACTTCTCAAGACTTAGAAAAAAGAAATGGTTATAAATGTCCAAATGATCTGAGAGGCCAAATATTGTCACTGCTTTTAGTGTCAGAAGAATGGTGATGATGATACCACAACAGACACTGTCCTGCAAAGCAGCAGTTCCTGAAAAAGCTACTGACATTCCAGTGGAGCAACAGCCAGGATGTGAGGTTACAGCAGAACCCCAAAGGCCTAATACCAATAAACAGAAAAAAAGGTAAATGTCCAGAGTTTAGTATCAAACTTTGAGCACAAAACCAGACAACTTACAGCACAAGAGGGTCCAGATACATCCCATGCAAATGGTTACATGCTGGGACAACATGCAGAAAGATGGAGCAACCTTCTTTATCAGAAAGCTTAAGGTCAAGCCTTTGAGATCAGCTATTGCTCTGCAGATAAAAATGGGGCAATTAGCCTCAGGCTACCAGAGAGAAGGAGGAGACCAAAGAGTTGCAAGAGAGATTGGCAATGCTCAGAAACAAGGCTCCATTTCCTAACAGCTCCAGCACAGGAGTAAGCAGAGGTTTTTTTGCCCAAAACTAATCATCTCAAAGTTGCATCATTTCTCTACAGCATTTGCACAATGCAAACAAAGCTTAACTCATGAAGGCAGCCTGGATGACAACCATGCTCCCTCTTGGTTGCACAATCTATTGCCTAGACACACACAGCCATGGGGCCTGGCACCTTACGTAAATATTTCACTCAATGCTACCTTTAACACAGAGTGAGCAATGGAAAAGTAGCTTGGAATAATCATTTTTCCTCGGAATAATTATTTTTCCTTTAAAAAAAGAAAAAG
>VWYK01121518.1:133887-155485 GCA_013399775.1 Semnornis frantzii
CTGTAAGCCCCCTTCAGATCCTGGAAGGCTACCCTAAGGTCTCCTGGAAGCCTTCTCTTCTCCAGGCTGCAGAGCCCCAACCTTACCAAATGAAGTGTAAGCTGCTATCACCAATATAATACCTTCTGTGTTTATTTTTACTGCTAAAGTCAGCTTTTCATGCTTACACTTTTCATCAAAGTATCGCCCAGCACTTTTGACACAAGAGATAAAATATGGGCAGCACACATGCTCAAACACAATGTCTCACTGTGATCCAGTTTTTATTTCATCTAAATGAAAAATAAGTTATTAAAAATTAAAGAAAACTGATATAGTAAGGAAATTTCAGGCAGCATTGGTCTGCTCATAACATTCTTAATTACATGCTGTTCTTCCGTGTCACTTCCACATATTACACTGCCTTATCCTCTCCATTTTTTATATGCTACTATTAATATTTAACTATCAAATGTCTTTTGTTGGAAGATGTTTAAAGATTAGATGGTGAGGAAATAACCATTTGTGTAGCTACTACAGCCTACCTGACACTCCACACTGGAAGGCCCTCCTATCTAAATAGCAAATCTACAAACATCTTTGGTAGATATAATATTTATTAACACTTGACTCTAGATATTCTCTGAAACTCCTCAATTCACTGTCTTGTAACATTTAAAGTGTGGAATTCATAGGACTACTGCAGCTTGTGCCTGAACACTGTGTGGAAATCTAAACTTAAGCCTGCTGTCATCTTACAGATATCAAGATTTTGGCTACTTCTAAAAAAAAAAAAATCTTATTTTTAGATTAAAAAAAAAAACAGTAGTACCTTCAAAAAAGCTTTGGATTCAGCACAGGATTAGCTCCTCTGTAAGTGTAAGATGAACTGACGTACCTGTAGCACCTAGTCAGGAGGACTGTAGCACCATTTTCAGCTCTCTAAGTGTTATGTCACAGCCACTCCATTCATTTAAAATGCAAGAGAGCTTCTCATCACTAAAGTCACATTTCAGTTTATCTTGCTAAGCAAAATGCAGTTACCATTCCTCTGCTCTTGCAGAGGCTATATGGTTTGTGTGTGAGGTGAGGGAGATGCTGCTGCCAGCCTGCTTCACTGTTTGGTGTCCTTCCAATTCATATTAAACAAACAAGTGAACCTCACCCTAAACATCCCTTCTGCTTTAAGTGAGAGCATTTGTTTCACTCTGCTGTTATAAACGTTTGCAGCTCCACTCTGACGTTATGGCTTTCTACACCAGTCCTACAGTGCCAACGTGCCATGGTGACAGAAGTTAAATGGAAGCCAGGGATAGAGCTCATAATTCTGTTGGAAGCTTCCAAAAGTGTTAAATCAATCAATAAACCCAGCAGGACTATAATCTATTTCCAGCAAGATGTCACTCACTGGTTTATCTCCCTCAGCCAGTCTGTATTTGAAGGCACCACCTTCTCCAAAGCTGCTTTGCGGTGACTCGTGCAAACGGCGTTACTTGGCATTTGGACCTGATGGCCTTTCTGAAGTCCAGCTAGACAGGTGAGTAGCCATCTAGCTCCTCTCCTCAACATTCCAAGCACAATTTACATCCACTGCAGCACTGCCAATCAAAACCAAAGCCAGTTTCCTCAAGGCAATATCCAACACACAAGCAGCAGCTGATCAGACAAAATCTCGTCCTTAACCAACCTTACGGTAGTAGGGGAGAAAAAAATTCCTTGGGGGGTGGAAAGAAAAACAACAAAAAAACCAAAGAACACAACAGACAGAGGGAATACATCCTAGTTGTGACAAAAGCCCTTTGGATTCGAGAGATCAAATTGAAAGCTAGCACAAAGGACAAGGGAAAATCTTGACAGCAAAACTAATGCCCAAGTAGCCCCAAGGCAGTACAGTTGATTTGGGAACAAATACATAGAATGGCTTAGGTTGGAAGGGACCTCAAAGCTCACCCAGTTCCAACCCCTTGCCACAGGCAGGGACACCTCCCACTAGAACAAGTCACTCAAGGACTCATCCAACCTGGTCCTGAACTCCTCCCTGGGCAACCTGTGCCAGTGTCTCACCACCCTCACTGCAAACAACTTCCTCCTACCATCCAGCTTCAATCTCCCCTCTGCCAGTTCAAACCCATTCCTCCTCATCCTGGCATTACAAGACCTTCTCAATAGTCCTCCCCAGCCCTCCTGTAGGCCTCCTTCAGACACTGGAAGGCTACTCCAAGGTCTCCTCGCAGCCTTCTCAAGGATGAAGCCATTGTTTGGCTGTTATTTGTTTTCAGTTGAGTTCTTTCTGCAATACTCTGCATAGTTACTTGCACTTGGCCTAGAAGTGGTGCAAAAGTACATAACCTAGAGGTTTGGAGAAATGTCTGCTCCCTGGAATTTAAAAGCACTTCTGCTTCCTACCTGTGCCACGCTGGAATACATCCACGCTGCAGAAACAGTCTGGGAAGGTTTCCCTTTCTTCTCCCACATAAACGTTTAGAGCCAGCAGGAAGACAGAAGGTGCACATTAGACAATGTTTCCACCACTGAGGAAAAGCTCTTGAAATAACAAGATCCAGATGTGAGACCAAAAAGAAATTTATCACGCTCAGAACCCCTCAAATTGTTTCTGCTGCCTGACACAAACGTTGTCTAATTTGCTCGTGCGCGTTTCCGCGCTGCACCAGAGCACAAAGCACACCTGTCAAGAAACCTGCTTTCCTCACTGCAATGGCAGCTGCAGCAGCTGAGCACCAGGGAAACCCAGCACCACTAAATTAGTTGGAACATCTCTTGCTCTCCCCAACCTCCTCTGGAAATCCAAGCACACAGAATCAATATGCCTAATTTGTTTACTTTTTTACAGCATCTGTAGTTAGGCAGAGGGAAGAAAACTGCTGAGGAAGCTTTCTCTTTGTGTAAGAAATTCGAGATTGTTTTACATAAATTTTCATCTCTAAGAGTTTAGAAGAAAGGGAAATCCTAGGTAGAGCCACAGAATTGGATTGTCTGCTTCAATAATTAAGGTCTGCATCACTTACAGTCATCTCAAACACATATGGCATGGCCTCTTCAGAGTTTTCCTGGTGAAATCCTCTTATCATCATACAGATACAGTGAATAGAAATCTACATCTAATTCTCAGTTAAAGCTGATTGTGATGCTGACAATGAGTGCTGCTTTCTCCACCAAAATCTATCTTACTTCAGGTGAACTTCTCCAGGGATGCTTTTGTAATTTGCACTCTTCCATTTGAAGGCTTGAGGAGAAGGGAGAGAAGGAGAAGAGGAAACAGCAGGCTCAGTAAAGATCAGTCGAAACCATGCCTGCACTGGCTGTGGACACACCCTCCCTGGAGCTGCTCAGGACAGACTGGAGGAGACCTTGAGCACCCTGGTCCAGTGGAAGACGTCCCTGCCAACCCAGCTGAAACCTTCCTGTGAGTCTATCTACGTAAAGTACAGCAAATCTAGCTCTAAAGCATCTTGCTATGAATGCAGTATGCTTTTCATCCACTGCTTTTATCACATCCACACCTTGCAACTAAAACCATGACCACTGCAGGCAATAATAAACTCAACCACAGCTGCTAAGAGCTTATGGCCCAAGGAATGAGGCAACAGAAAATAAAAAATGAAGTGACCCAGATTGATGAAGGCTGTTTACAAAAAAAAGAAAATCTTGAGTGCTACAAGTAAATGGAAGAATGAGAAAAATCAGGGTGTCTCCTTTACCAAGTGACACTCCTAGGTGTGAGTGATGGAGCTCTGAAACCTTCAGGAGTCCCTTCTCAGTGGCTGCACTACAGGCTTATTTTTCACTGTAACACAGAAGAACTGCTCCCCCAAGACTGTGCCTGATACCTGCCATCTGCTTTTGTGACACCACCTGGGTGACATTCATGGGGTCTTTCTGGCACAAACCTCTGAACAGACCTCAGGTTCCTGTCACCCAGCACAAAAGTTTCAAGTACTGCAGGAAGTTCTGAAGAAGAAAGTTGATGTAGTGCTGAAGATAAGCACATGTAATTCTCTCAGGGTATATGATTTGTCATATTAATATTTTTCCTATAGAAACTGCTGAGATGTTGAACTTTAAAATTTCATGCAGGTAATAGACAATAACAACACACAAGTGAATTATTTTACTTATTTTCTATATATTACAGCTGAATAGCAGCTCACTACAGTAATGGCTCAAAACTGCTTACTATTTAACATAGGGCTGTTCTAAACTCTCCACATGTTGACTCAAAGGCTTTAAAACTATGATGCTTCAAAGTGGTGGCCAAAACATTGGGCAATTTAGAAAACAGATTCTAAAGACCCTTAGAGCTGCCTTCCAGTACCTGCAGGAAGGTTGCAAAGGGACTTCTCATCAGGCTGTCTAGAGACAGGACAAGGGCAATGGTTTGGAAGCTGAGGCAGAGCAGGGTCAGAATGGAGCTGAGGAATAAGGTTCTCCAGTACCAGGCTGGTGAGACTCTGGAAGAGGCTGCTCAGGGAGGCTGTGGCTGCCTCCTCCCTGTCGTGGTAGGCCTAGGCAAGCCAAATTGGGGCTATTCCTTTCCTGGCTTGCCCAGACATATTTTTCTGCTTTCCCCCTGCTGTTTTGGGGGAGAGCAACGGCGGGAAAAGGGACAAAGGGCCTGGCGCCACTGAGTCTGGGGTCCCTTGCCTGACCAGACCCTGTGGTAAACAGGGTGCACGGGGCAGCCTTGTGCAGGGCCCGTGTTCTTCCCGAAGAAGGGTGGAGCAGGCCTATGGTTCCACCTAATATGGGCAAATCTTGGCTAACTGCCATTTCATTGGCTGTCCAGTGTCCAAAGGGCATTGATCTCGGGCTGTATTGCATAAAAGGGAGGTCAGCAGAGAGCACGCTGCCTTTCTCCTTTTGCCTTTTGCTACCTTTTGCCCTTTGCCATTACACGGTGTGCCGTGCCCGTGCCTGTGATACCGCCATGCCTACACGCATTTGACCTGCACCGCCAGCGTGACTGGAAGACGTCCTGCCTGTACCTGAAAGCCTTCTGCCCAGACGGAAGCCCTGGAGAGAATATCATCCAGAGAACCAGGAACAGGTCAGAGATCGTCTGCCTCCTTCCCCAGAAGCCCAGGGGAGACTCTAAAGCCGCTGACGGCTACCGACAGTAACCCCGCCTTGGGTACTGTCAGATAATAATTTTGTGGGTAAATGCCAAAGCCTCTTGTAATTATTAATTGCCTTCTGCCCTAAGCAGAAAGTTGCTCCTTTATGTCCTATGCTTACCTAGTGAGCAAGCGGTATACTGACCGCAAACCCTTCTCTTCCAGTTTATATCGAGTTTAATTAATGTTATATATGTATAAATATTTCCAGATCCTGTTATAACCTGTACATAGTTTCCTAATGTTGCAAGAACCTGTTAATATTATTATTAAATGGTGATGGGGGTGATGCGAGTTCTGAATATTTAATATTAATAAACTGTTAATATTTTTATATATCGTCTCGCATTAATTTACCCCATCCCTTTACACTCCCTGGGGATGTTCAAGGGCAGGCTGGATGAGGCCTGGAGCAGCTGAGTCTAGCTGAGAAGTGTCCCTGCCTGTGGTGGGGAGTGTGGAGGAGATGAGCTCTGAGCTCCCTCCCAACCTAAACCACTCTATGATTCTAAGACCCAGATCGGCTTCCCCTAACCTAAGCTTCTATCACCTGTTTCCATTTTCCCTTCTGCACCAACTCAGCCCTTGTTGGTGCCTGCCCTGCATTTCCTTGCACTGGAAGAGAAACTACAGAGCAGCTGAGGTGAACACTTCGAAGGCATGGAAAAGGATGCACATGGGGAAATACACTTTCAGCTTAACCTGGAAGCTGTCTAACTGGGGTTTACACTCTGCCAAGAGGCAGAGTGGGTTCTGATGCTGTACCCTGGGTGGTAAGATGTGGCAGTTTCTGTGTGTTGGTTTTCTGGGAGCGCTGTGCACTTACCTTGCTCTTAGCCTGAAGCCAGAGATGCTTTGTCAGAAGCTGACATTGATGACTGTGGTACAGTATTTTGAACACATGATTTACCTCAGACCTATTGTCATGAACATTAATTAGTTATAGAAATAAGGCAAGGCAGCTGTGTGTTTTGCACCATTGACCTGAGTCTGGCTGAAAGGAAGGAAACACCAAGTCCCTTGGTTGACTTCTCTGTAAAATTCAAGCTCCCTTGCCCACGTGAACTGCTTGGCTTTTGTAAGCTCTGATGGCAGAGCTCAGATACAGAGAGTAAGGACCAGAGTAAAAGAACTGAATAACAGCTGCTGAAGAAAGAGAGGCCCTGAAGTCTTAGAGCTCCTCTTGCAAAGTATAGGTGCAGGCTCGGGCAATTCTTGTCGTGAACATTCACTGCAGTGCTGCAAACTCCATCGAGGAGTTGATAAACAGAGGTAACCTGCTTCTTTTCCTAGTTTTTCTTCACCGTTTCTTGATGACTCAAAGATCACCCTTAAAAAGGCATTAGTCTGAAAGAATTCACAGGTGCTAACACAGCCACTGTGTGCAGAAGTCAAGCACAGAATTATCTATGTCCTTGCTGCTTTTATGGCAATAGCATCCAGCTCTGGATGTCCTTGCCAGAGCTAACTTGCCACTTTAGGGATCCTATTCATGTGACAGGGACAATGACAGCTTGCTGATTCCAGAATCAGGTACAACACAGCTGCAGCACATAGCACAAATCTCATGAGCACCAGGCACCTAGCAGTGATGATCAGGGTGAAGAGCTGTGGACCAGCATCCTTGGTATGCTCCACATTGCTGCACTCCCCACTTCATGGTTTGACTCTAGCTCAGATCGTGTCAAGAAGTGTAAGACTTGCCCTCCTCACTGATCTTGATGCTACCTTAGTGAAGCTTTAGGGTCTTGGATTTTAGATCATTTTCTATCATCTTTTTGAACTCTGTGCAACACAGACCAGTCACCAACTAGCAAGCAAGATATCAACAGCTATCTTTACACTTAATTGCAGCAACAGGATAAAGACATCAGTTACACAAAACACAACAATTCACAGTTATCCATCCACAGCTAGTAAGATCTCACTGCAGGCTCCAGGACAAGTGGCAGCTTACTAATATGCCACTCCAGTCTGCTCTGGCTTGGGAGAGGAATCCAAGTCCCAGTAGATAAATTTCTTGTTCTACCAGCCTTAAATAAAACCTTTAACACAATTGTAGTGTATTTTTAAGATGTGAGAAAAAGAAGTGTCTTACATCTGCAGAGCAAAGAATGGTTTAACAAATTGAACCAGTACCTCACTTGATAAGGTTTATCTTGCTTCTAATAGATCACACAGAAGAGAAAAGGCCTTTATGTTAGAGGAGGATTTGGATAGACTGCTTTGTGTCTTTGCTAATGATGCTACAGTGAATTCCACTTGCTGAATTACTTTAGTAATGCTACAGCTGTGCTTTGTTGGCTTCTGGGTCTGTGCACCAAAAACACTGCTCAGAAAACCTCAGATGAAACACAACTTGTATATGGATTTTTTTAATAATACAAGTTACTAGATGACAGATTTTTTCCCCCCCCCGTGCAAAAAAAATACTTCCCACCCCTGCTTTCAGTAACAGCTGAAATAAAACCCACCAAAACAAGGCAAAAGCCTTGAAAACATTGCTTCAGAGATCTTTTTATCCAAAATACTAGGGGGGGAAAGGTGAAAAAAGCAGCAAAGAAAATAATAAAAACGCAGATTTCACAGAGCAAATTCCTGAGGAAAAAACCCAACGAAACACACTAAATCTGTTTTTAATATTCTGTAGCTTTTTCTGACACTATATCCTAAACAGCATAGCAAAAACTACCCCAGAACAAAATCCTCCTGGCGCAGAACACACAGTTGGAGTTTTTTAATGGATATTCACTCAGAAAACACTGAAAAGAAAGTTCATTTGCTACAGCTCTTGGACTTGTGTTATTTTCCCCCCTTTGTTCTAATTCTGTATAATCAAATGTTTTTCATAGAAGGTGAGATGAGACAACAGAGGATGGAAAAGGAGAGAGATTTACTGTTATAAACTAAATCTTCATAAGAACTCCACAATATTCCATACTCTATTTTTTTCATAAAGCAGTGTCCATAGATTGAATCCCCAATCACAACAGCCAGCCTCCAGCACAGGAGTTTGCAGTTACCTCAGAGAATCCCAGCAGGGCTCAGGTTGGAAGGGACCTCAGAGATCATTTCCTCCAACCTTCCCTCCCCAGGCAGGGACACCTCTCAACTAGACTTGACTGCTCGAGGCCTCATCCAGCTTGGCCTTCAGCAGCCTCCCTGGGCAGCCTGTTCCAGAGTCTCACCACTCTAGTACTGAAGAACTTCTTCCTCAGCTCCAGTCTGACTCTGCTCTGCCTCAGCTTCAAACCATGCCCCCTTGTCCTGCCTCTAGACACCCTGATGCAAAGTCCCTCTGCAGCCTTCCTGTAGGCTCCCTTCAGGTGCCAGCAGGCAGCTCAGAGGTCCCCCCACAGCCTTCTCTTCTCTGTGTGGTCAGTCAGACCCATGCAGTGCTCACTGTACTGCTGTTTACTGTCTCAGGCAACGCAGCTAACTGCACCACTGTGAGTGCTAATGGCTAGCTCCTGGAGAATGAGAGGAACAGGGCATGATGCATCAGGGCTACAGCAACTTTGGAGCCATTAAGCTGAGAAGTTTTCCTTTCCAGGTTCCAAGGCACCACAGTAGAACTGTGACCCTGTGCTTTAGCAAACCTGGCAAAGAGGAGGACAGTTTCTACAGGTGCATAACATACAGAAGCTGATAACATTCAGCAGTCATTGTGATGATTTATAATTGTGCTTTAAAATTATTTATTCAATATTCTACAATTACCTAGGTGTGTTCATGCTTACCCTGAGTTCAAGTACTGAGCAGTTGCCTGTGTTTCTCTGTAGATAAACCATCAGCTAAATGAACTTAAGAGCAACTATTTTAAATTATTCATTTGGGTTGAATCTTTCATTACTTTGGAGAATAAACCAGAAATAGAAGGCTTCACCTTGTGATGATCCTCTAAATGATACACAACATGAATTAATGCCATTGGCAATAAAGCCTTTTTCTCTACCATGGGCACCTTGAGAGGACAAAGAATCAGCAGCCCATTTCAGAGAAGGATGAGGAAATGGGACTAAAAGCATTGAGTTAAAAGGCAGATAGTGACTGGAAGGTCACACCAGATCTTATCAGCTTTGAGAATGTCTAACTGGAAGAGAGATGTCCAAGTACAAACAGATCAAAATGTTGTTTGTGCCAGAGAACTCCAGATGAAACTTGCCTCACCAGAGCCTGTGAGCTATTCAACATTCCACTGTGGCAATGGATTGCATCTACTGTCTGATTGCAAGGAACCTTATCTGAGACTCATCTGTGGAGACCACAGCCATGAAACTTACTTTCAGAAATCTGGAATGCTGGGAGCTGATGGGATGCACTTGCAAGGAAGAACATCATCATCTTTGGACAAAAGCTTTCCAATGTAGTGAGGAGGGCTTTAAAGTAGAGTTGCTGGGAAAAGGGGCGATCAAGCCAGCCCCCACCAAAGCCAAAGTCCCCAGCAAGATAGCTACCAAACAGCAGAAGTGACACAAGCAAAACAAAGCCTTTTTAACATGTCACCACCCTTCCCTGCCAGCACTACGAATTGTGTTTTGCTTGAGTCCAATATCTCCTACCAAAACCATTCCCCCTGATGACTGCCAGCCTGGCAGTCAAGCTTGTGTGTTGCACTCTGGGCTCTCCCATCAGCAGCACAGGGCACCTCTCACTGCATAAACACTTCACATGCCACAGCACCAGGGGCCCGGCAGCTATCCCCAGGTACACTCCCAGCAGCGATGGCAGCATCTGCTGCACAGTAATCAAAGAACTCAGAGATGTATCACATTTGATGAGTTCTATGAAAACACAGACCTCAAACTTTGTGTCTGAAGGGGAGAAGAGCAGAGATGTAGAACCTTGGCCGTGTTGTTGGGATGCTCTGCTGAACACATTCAGGGCTGTGCCATGAGAGTAATAAACAGAGAGGGTGCCTGGCTGCAAGGAAAAGCCAGGGCTGCTCAACTTCTGTTCACTCTTCCTGCATGATTTACATCTAAGAGTATCTATTAAAGCCCTGTTGCTTTTCTCTTTGATCTAAAGGTGTCAAAGAAGCAGCTGTTTTTTAAAATAATAAGCAGTGTGTTCTAAAAGTCAGAATTCCCTTTGAATGGGGAATCAGATACAGTGACATCTTTTTTTAATGTGTGACAAAAGTGCTGTGTATTAGGAATTAAAGAGATCAAGACAATTGACAGTAAGACTACAAAGGACTGGTAAATCAATAGAATGAAATGTATGAAGAAAAAAAAGTTCCCACCATTCTACTTAAACAAATGTGGCAGATAATACAGTGGAGAAGAATAGAGTAAGTCAAAGCACACTGAAAAAGTGACTGCACTGTTGAAGAATGAGCATGTAGGCATTAATTAATGGACTAGGATCATTATCCAAAACCAAATCACAGGATTTATTTCACTTGTAGGAGTCTGGAGAACAAAAGAAACCTGAATATATCCAAAGATCAACAGAGTGAGTTCTTGTAGAACTAGATTATGGGACTGAGTGAAGGTTCATCAATGGAATTGAATGCAGAATGGAACAGAAGTCACTGACACCTGCAAATATGCAGTGGGAAGGGCACATCCTCACAAGCAGTGACAGCTTAAAACTATAAAAACCATAAGAACTAAAACACAGGAGCCAAACTTTAAACAAAGCTTAAACTGGAGCTCCCAGAATACTATACAAACCAGCTTAAAAGCCTTTCCTCACATCCTTCATGTCCAATAGGTTTTTTCCAAAGCACCTTAAATGACTCAAAAGTTGAAATTCCACTAAGAGTCACTGGAGAAATGTCACTAGAGAAAGGTCTTCCTCTCAAAAGTCTATTTCTAACCCACTAAAATTAGTGCAAGTTTATCACTGATGCCATCTAGAAATTAAAATTAACACTGAAGTTGATAACTGCGTTCTCTCTGGTGCCTTAGGCAGTGTCCAGCACTGAGATGTTGTCAGTTAGGATTTGGGTATTGAGGCATCCACACTGCTCTTATCACTCATCACTCTGCCATACTTGCAGCTCTCCATCAGCTGAAAAAAACCCACACCAGAATAAGGAAAAGAAAACCACATTCCTTGATTGGAACTAAATTAATTTGGTGAGTGTGTGTGGGAAGTCAAGTAGGAACAGCCCAGTGTGAATGTTTGTTATCACTTCTGTATCTCTCTATTTGTGTATCCAACCATTAAGATGAGTCCACCTGAAAGTGTCTTCAGTCTACTGCCATGGTTGCCTGACAAATGTTCTGCTCAAGCTTCCTCTGCTCTCCTGACACAGATGCTGCTTGGCCTCCACTGCTGCTGGCTCTTTTGGAGTGTGACCTCTAACTGAGCACCTGCTCTGAAAAAGGCCTCCCCCAGAGCACACTCACCCGAGTGTAAGGAAGACAGGCAAGGCCTGGAGAGCCCACCCACCAACTAATAACCAAAATAACCAAACCTGGAGACGTCAGGCTGAACGTTCCTGGGATAAGTGAAGATTGTTTTCCCTCTTGACCATTTGTCAACAAGCAGGATTAATGAACAAAAGAAGTTTCCTTGACAGAATGATTTCAGCTTTTCAGAAAATGTATTCTGTCAACAAGACAGAGTAAGGACTTGACAAAATAATATGTCTGAGCCACTGAAGTGTTTTGAGTTTTCTTCTCAAGCATAACAATGAGAGGCTGTGTTTGAGCACAAAGTCAGAAGGAACTCTTTTGACACCGTATGTGTGTTTTCTCCCCAGGTGTCAGAGCAAGGTCTGGCAGCCTCTTGAATGTCTTCATGTAATGAGCTATGGCCAGAAACAAACAACACTTGCAGACTGACCTCAGGACCCTTACAGCAAAGTCCTCTCTAAGCCCAACAATTAGCAAAGGACTAAGCAGCAAAAGCAGTAACAGGGACAGCCCTATCTGGGGCTAAACTCTGGCAGTTCCTCCATCACCCGGTGACTCCTCCCCAGCAGAGAATAACTAGGAAAAAAGACCCAGAGGTTGAAATGCAAATGGATTCAGTCAAACAGCCTAAGTGACACCAATGTCGACCCAGGGTGTGCAGAGCTTACCAAACATACAGCAGTCACCATAGCCAGGGAGGCTGTCCCCAAAAGCAGGAGAGAGGGCAGGAGGAAGGGAAACAGGAACCACATATAAAGCTTTTAGTACATATGGACCACATGTTTGTGTGCACACACATGCAGGGTCCCCTAAAGCAACAGTAATTGTGCCTCTGAAAGAACAGGTACAGGTGGGTAAGTGTAGACCCACAGAAGGTTCTGCTCCTTGGCTGCAGCACTCTGCCTGCAGCTTAGCATCCTGCATCCACATCTGAAACAAGATGACCTGATGAGCTACAGCCAGTGACAGCCTGCTCCACAGCCTCCTTGCATACAGGATGGGGTCTCTGAACAAGAAGATTTTAAAGACTGTTCATAACTTCTGACAGAAATATTCTGAAGCTTGTTAAAATATTGAAGAAATACAAATGCCATAGCAGAACATTAACTCCTGTGCCAATCTCGTGTGTTTGTAGATTTCCCTTGAGGTCCTGTAAGTGGCACTTCGGCTGCCTGTGTTCTTAAAGGCCCCAGGATCCTAGGATACAGGATCAAAAGATCTTTAAAAGAGCAGCAGGTGCTAGAAGATTTTAATATAAACAATGTTGGAGACATTTAAAGGTAAAAAAAAAAAAAAAAAACAAGACACCAAAACCCTGACTGCTTTTCACTCTATCCAGCTGTATATCTCATGAATCCCATGAGCAGGTTAATCTCTGACACAGCCTCAAGCTACTCCTATTGTAAGAAGTTAAGCAAAGAAGGATGCCACACAGCAGCCTGGGATGCAGAGTGGTTTGAACTGCTACAGCATGCATTAGGGTTTCTATTAAAAAATAAATAAGGGCTTCTCAACATTTTCCCCTTAAGAGGCAACAACAAAGGATGCAGACACAGAAGTGAATATTAATTTTCCACTTCAGCTTTGTAGTAGGGCATGTCACAGAGCAAGGGGAACTAGCAGAGCTAGCACTCAGCCAGTGCAATCAGCTGAGTTTACAGGGGCTCATGGGTGGCTTCTCATCACTCAGATCAAAGGATGTGCCTCGCTGGATCAGGCCATCCCTGTGATCCTCCCCAGGAGCCTGACAGTGCCATACAATATACATCTAACCAATTGCCTGCTTCTACACAGAAGCCCTTTGAAAAGTCCATTCTGATTGCCTGAACACTTCTGACTATAGGTCCCACGCTGAATATACAGTGCAGCACTTCTGAGCCTACTTCCATTTGTTTTCAATTTATTTCCTGGCAGGTCTCTGTCTGCAAACCACAGGACAAACATTCCCTCCCAGCACAGCAACCATTAAAAAAACAAACAAAAAAAAACCCAAACAAACCAAAACACCAACAAACAACAA
Source organism: Semnornis frantzii (assembly GCA_013399775.1). Lineage (NCBI taxonomy): Eukaryota > Metazoa > Chordata > Aves > Piciformes > Ramphastidae > Semnornis > Semnornis frantzii. The sequence continues at coordinate 147,387 of VWYK01121518.1, forward strand.
AACAAACCCACAAACGAAAAAACCAACAAGCCACAACACTAAAACCAGGAAAAAAGAACAAAAAAAAACACACTTTGAATATTACTGATTACTTGAAAACAAAGCAAAACAAAGACAGCTCCAAAACAAAACACAAAAAGGAAAACACAGAGTAACTGTGAAACTGATGCCCCAACCCAAAAGAGCTTAGCAGGTATCAGTGAAAGTCTTAACAGACACATTCCAGATGGACTGAATGATTTTACACAAAGCATTCCCCTGCAGAGCAGGTGAAGCCATCTATTAATTAATAAAGGACAATGCCTCCAACCTGTCCAACAATCCCCCTGCTAACAGTAACTGCTCAATGTACCTTCTGCTTCAGTCTCATGTTTCCTTGCACCTGTTACACACCTGTGCTGCACAGAGAGTAACATCTACTGAGTAGTAGTAGATCCACAGGAGAGTTTTTCATTTCCTCCAAGGATTAAACTAACTGGCAGGAGGGTAAGTAATAAAAATGCTGTTCCCCAAGAGTCTCTCTGAGGTGCTACTGAGACACAGCTCGAAGCTGAGGCAAACAGGACGTTCATTCAGAAGAGTGAGAGAGTGCCCTGTTCTGGGTCACGCAGAACCTCCAGCTTTATGTTTCCAAAACCTCCACACAGTAGCATCCATCCTATTCCTGCTCAGCCTTTCCTCAGCAGGGTGACATCCCACTGCCTTCATCTGCTTTGTGGCTCTGCACTGGACTCTTCCAAGCAGTTCCCCGAGGTCCTTTCCGAGCGTGGTTGGATTTGTTGCACCACCTTAGCCAAGCCTGAGCACTAAGACCTTCTGAAGTGACTTATTTATTTCATCGTTAATATTATTTTAGAAAGCCTAGAGCATATGAAGAAAACATCTTCTATTTCAGTCTGTGTTTGACAGCTTTTCTGAGCTGGCCATCTGCATTAGTTCTGCACGCCTGCCAGCTGCCAAGCTGCATTTGTTGAGCAGATAATTGTGGCTGTTTCGTTTTGCCAGTTACACACTATCACAAAACACAAGAGCGTTCAGTTTAATTTAGATGTGTTCTGCAATACGCAGAGGGCAGTGAATAGTAGTGAAAACTGCTTTGCCTGACAAGCAGAGCATGAATGTGCCACATCAGAGCCTTTGTCTTGCTCAGTGTTCTTCAGCACAGGCAGCGCTGGCTGCGGAATGCTACCAGGCTGGCAGAGAGAGCGGTGCACAGGCAGCATCACAGGTACAACTGCCACGAATGTTTTCTTCAGGTTCTTGAAACCTTGTTTCCCAAAGCCCAAAATCCACATAAACCAGACAAACACTACGAGCTGCAACTTAGAAACCAAAAGACTCCGACGACCAAACACACCAGCATGTGACAGCTTTCTGGTCACAAAAGTTCCCCTTTCCCACATCCAGCTGTTCTGCAAATGAGCCATTGCAACGTCAATAACCCCAGGGATGATGGCTAATTATTTTCTAAGTTCTGCTGTTTTCCATGCTAGTTACAAGGGGTGTAACTGGCAAATTCATTCTCCATTGGATTCAGATTAACAGCCAGCTAGTGAGTTACTAATTTATAGCTGAGGTCTAGAAGGCTTTTAGGTGCTGTGCAGCTGAACCCACAGTGCTGCAGTGAGTTGACCTGAGCTGCCTTTGGTCCCCACACCATCTCTTCTGTCCTGTTGACATTTCCTTTGCCCTATCTTAGGTATTTCAGAGCTTTTGTTTGTGCAAGTGCCAATAAACCATTTCAGGAAGTTAAATTAGCCCCCAAATGGTAATCCTGCCACAGCACTGGTTTCAAGATCATCAGCTTCCTGAGCCCTCAGCCACACCAGGATGTAAGTGTCAGTGCAGCACAAGGCTGGAATGCACACACAGGCTCAGCAGCAGATGGGAGGACTGAACCCTGCAAACTAGATTCAGATCAATTCACATTTCCATTTATAACAAAATCTGATAAAATTATTTCCCATCAGACCATGAAGTGAAAATCCAATTTTTGAAATGTTTTGAAACTTCCTGTGGAAGTATTTAAGTTGAAATAGAAAATTGTGTTTGCAGAGTACTGAAAAAAAGTCCATCTTGTATTTGCTTCTGGTATTGCCTGAAGCCCAGGATAGGAATAAGCCAGTTTCAGGGCAGGAGAGGTGCAGAGTCTCTTATTTTGAGGTAGCTGCGTTGTGTAATTTAAGAAACAGGGGGGAAAGGAGGGGAAAAAAAATACACAGCAGCATAGTCTTAGACAGAAACATGGTGTGTTTGTTCATCAGAACAGGAACACAATCAATAGTGGTCATGAAAAGTGCAGAGTAGATTTAAAGATTGTCCTCAACTGGGATGCTCGATGTGAGGGGCACTCCTAATCACTGTATAGAGCAATTCTGCTTCCTTCAGTTGTGGCTACCTGAGCTATCTAATAAACATTGTCAGCCATGCCAAGGGCTCATATTCCAGATAATCAAATATTAGAATTAAAAAAAGAGATTGTTTAAGAGATGGAGCTGCAGAAGTGCAGGACATTGAGAAGTACAATGGCTTGTCACATAGATGCAGAAATCAATAATTATTCAATAACAGTTCCCTGCTCATGGGAATTCAAGTCCTGACCAAAATGCTCTATTGCACAATTCTCAGAGAGATGGAGAACGTGAGCTACAGGAACAAGCAAGAAAAACTATAAGGATCACAATGAAAACTGATCCTTTGCATGAATGTTTTAGAGGAGGGAAATCAAACAAGACCCACTTTGGACTAAACTACATCTCACTAACCTGAGCTACTGAGTCTACCACAACTCTAGAGATGCTGCCTAAAGCAACAGCCTTCAAATAAGACTTGATGTACTTGTGTGTCCACCCACTCTACACCAGCTCTTCTCCAATATAACCCAAAGAATCAATAGCTATGACTTGCTGCTCCCTCACCTCCACTTTGCACCAGGGTAATTTTATTTGTAGCAGCACCATTAAACAGAATTCAGAGTCATTATGTAGGAGAATTTAGGCTTATGGCTCCTCTCCTCTCAAAAAAAAAAAAAAAATCAATGGCAAAACTCATCCACACCCTTCTGTCAAACACTGTTCCACTTAGAATTCACTTAAGAAAATACAAATTTAAAAGGTATTTTTCTATTTTTTTTCTCAGTTCATCAATCACTTACACCCCAGTGCTATGCCTTCATTATCCCATTATTTCATCTCCACCAACTGCAAAGAAAAGTTCCACTTTAGTTATAAAGAGTTATTGTTGGTATTTATTAAGCAAAACTTTTAATATGTAGTTTAGATTTTATCTTTATTAAATATCAAATCTATGATGAGTTAACACCTCAAATTCCACTTATCACCCTTTAAGGCTGAGTCTTAAAGTGGCTCAAATACAGGTACATGCAGAAGCAGACATGAGTGTCTATTGCCTGCACACTGGCAAGGTCAGGAACCTCCCATAAAGGTGTCACAGAGCCCTAAAACGGCTCAGGCTGGAAAGGACCTGAGAGTTCATCCCCTCCACCCTCCCCACCATGGGCAGGGACACCTCTCAACCAGACTCAGCTGCTCAAGGCCTCATGCAGCCTGGGTTGAATTTCCTGACTGCTTGACTTTCCCCCTCCATTCTGCTGCTTTTGGTCTACGAAGTTAGGCACCGTTGAATACCCAACCTAGATGATTTCTTTCTCCTGATGGAGATTTGTCAGTTCAGTAACATCTTTTATGTTTATGTATTAAACAGCATTAATTGTGAGGAAACTGGACTGAAATTGTGGCTATCAATGAGGTTTTTAAGAACTGTAGCAGGGTAGAACATTTAGCAGGGTAAATGGAATTTTTAATGAGCTAACACCTTGCATTACAGACCAGTACACGGCAGAAATTGAACAGAAACAGAGATGATGAAAGCCTGCAGGGAGCTGACAGTTACCTGAAACTTCTGTGGAACAGAAATCATTTCCCTGTGGAAAGAAAACATGCAGATCTCCTTTGTTTTTAATCTTATTTTTAATGTTTAAAAATCAACTTCTTGTTAAGAGCGGCTGAGACAGTCTATCTTCTACCACTTAAGTATAAATGCTAGCTTAAGACAATAAATTTTGCCAGAGAAAGGCTTGGCTCAAAACTAGCCTGCATTTTATTCTCTAAACATACAAGAAGTCAAGTGTAAAGGAAAACAATGAGCTTTGGAAGTAACTAAGATAGTACACACCATAGTTAGAGAGACATACACAAAATAACAGCCATGGCATTGTAAATGACTGTAATTTCACTGATGAAGACCAGCATTTACTGCTTTAAACCATAACCCAGGCAAGCCATGAAATGTGCTGACACCTATAGAACTACCACAGTGCTGCAGCAGAAGGAGCTTGCAGACTGCAGCACTGCACAGCTGGGGAAGGACCCTGCCCGGCTGACACTGGTAGAGACAGAAGACTTCACCTCCCTCTCTCACAGCTGCGTAAAGGCTCAGTGTTGCTACCAGCTCTGGGCTGCCCAAGGGGGATGAGCTAAAAGGGAACTGCACTCACCCTTGCAGCTCTACCCATTTTCTGAGAGCAGAGGAAAGCCTATGGCTCCTTCCCAAACTGCTGCACTAGATGCTCCTGCTCTGTGGCAAGCAGTGTCAGAGAAAGCAAGCAGAGATGGGCACCAGTTTGTGCAACACATCTCACCCACGTAGCAAGAGAAACTCGGGTCCCAAGCAGTGTAAGAGCCTAACAAAAGAGTAAAACTTTGGAAACCCATTTCTTAAGAACATTCAGGTAGCCACACAAATAAAAAAAAGTACAGGTGCAAAAAAGCCAACAAATTACACTACTAAGTACCAGCCATTATTATTCAGAAGCAGCTTTCCTAAAGTTAAAATTTCAAAGTTCTCTTTCTTCTTTGGTGACAGCTTGGAAATGGATTTAAAATGTCTTTGCATTTATTTAGTGCTCGAAGGGCTGAAAATGTAAATATTTGTTTTAAAGATGATGCATATTGATAGTTATTTAACTTAAACCAACAAACACTGCCATAACAGGCCAGCTTTGATTTAAAGCAATGCCATAAACAATCTTCAGGACAGAGAATGAGGCCCATGTATTTTCCTAGTAGTGTGACTAGAATTGTAAGAGGTGGTGCTGCCACTTAAGGGCACTTCAGAGTGCAGTCACCCTTGAGACACACATGTCTAAATCCTAATCTACCTGGGAAGAGTCTCTTCAAACCCAAACGAACAGGAGACAGAGCAGAATTCACTGTGTGGATTGAGAATGGAGCCTGTGATTGAAGTCATCTTGCTGTGGAGCTTGGAACACTCAGACCTCCGAGACACAAAAGTACCAGAGCAACACTGGACTTGTCCTGGCCTTGCTTTGTCTATCCTGTTAGCCCCAGCCAGAGTGGGATTGCTGTTGTACAGCGATGCTGCCCTGCTGCTGTCCTGCACTCTCCCACAAGCTTTGGAGCCCCCCCAGCAGGTACAAACAGGGTCCCTTCATCTTCACAGATCTGCCACACGCTTCCACAGAAGGCTGACAAGGGCTTTCCTCTAGACCTTTCTTAGGCACCTGAGCACGTGGCAGGCTCTAGTTTAAGCTACTTCCAAGATTCTGCTTAGTCTGTGAGTTAATTTAGTGTGATGGACACATCAGATAGAGAAGTAAAGCACCACCTTACAAAGAGCAAGTCACAGAATCACAGAATGGGAGGGGCTGGAAAGGATCCCTGAAGAGCATCAAGTCCAATCCCCCTGCTAAAAGCAACAGGCAACCCAAATCAGTACTTTTGGGAACCTGCTTAATTAATTCTAATTTGGTTTGCAAATCATACATCTAATTAACTCTAATTAACTTTGTAAATTATCCAAAGAGCCAATATGCACTAGTTTGGTACCTTCTGTCTTTGGTGACTAACTATGGACACTGCCATTTCTCGCTTGCCTAAAGATACTCTAGACAGGGAAAAATATTTCCACTGCCATAGCTGGGATATGCTAACTAAAACACTTCGTAGCTATTGATTCTCTTGACATTTAAATGTATTTCTGTCTCAAATTCAGATTCCTATCCTACATTTTGAGTCATTTTCCCCCACCACTTTCTAGAGAGCTGTGATGCAATTTCAGCTAATGATTTCAGAACAGAAGTGAAAAATGTCCCATATCAAGTTCACAGACTGGAAACCTTTCAGTTCTTTTGGAAAGAAAACATTTCCCTGATAATGGATTGGAATTCCAATCCATTATTTCCCTGTAACAAATTGCAATTATTTTAAAACTAATTAGCATTGTCTTTAAAAAAACAGCAAAACAAGCCTGGGTTTGTCTGGCTTTGCATTGGAAATCAGACAACTTGGTGCACTGATGTCAGTAATAAACACTGGCCTAGTCTAAACATATGGTGAATTTATTACAACAGAAAAAGCAGAATTGAGAAAATAAATTATTTTTCTGACAACAGAGAAGAAGTGCTATTCTTGGGATCCTTTCTGAGCCAAACAGGACCTTTTCATTTCTTTCCAAATCAAAACCTAATAGTAGCTGTTTGCTTCGGAATTCAAAGAAATTAAAAATTCTCAGCACTCAAGCCAGGAAATAAATCTTTTATTTCCCCTCCCTTTATGCAGGGCCATGTACCATCCACCATCACTAATTAAAAAAAAAAAGGCACTGATCCAAGACATTTTGTTGTTTTGGTATTTTTAAGGAACAGAGTAAGAAACTCACTGGAGACTTGGTGTCATTCCTCATGTTTGCAACTGAAGTATTGCTACAAACTATCACTTCTTTAATCTCAGAATGACTCAGGTTGGAAGCAACCTCAGAGATCACCTACTCCAACCTCCCCACCATGGGCAAGGACACCTCTCAACTAGACTCAGTTGCTCAAGGTCTCACCCAACCTGGCCTGCAATACCCCCAGGGAGGAGGTACAGGATCACAGAGTTAATCGGGTTGGGAAAGACCTCCAGGATCATCCAGTCCAACCTATCACCTAACCCTTCTAATCAACTAGACCATGGCACTAAGTGCCTCATTCAGCCTCCTTTTAAACACCTCCAGGTACAGGGACTCCACCACCTCCCCAAGCAGCCCATTCTAATGCCAATCACTCTTTCTGCAAAGAATTTCTTCCTGGTGTCCAGCCTGAACTTGCCCTGGTGCGTTTGAGGCTGTGCCCTCTTGTTCTGTCCCTGATTGCCTGGCAGACACCAACCCTAGCTGGCTACAACCTCCTTTCAGGCCACAACCTCCCTTGGAAATCTGTTCCAGAGTCTCCCCACACCTGGTACTGAAGAACTTCTTCCTCAGCTCCAGTCTGTTCTGCCTCAGCTTCAAACCATTCTCCCTTGTCCTGTCTCTAGACACCCTCATGAGAAATCCCTCTGCAGCCTTCCTGCAGGATCCCTTCAGGCACTGGTAGGCAGCTCTAAGGTCCCCCTAGAGTCTTCACCTCTCCAGGCTGCACAGCCCCTGCCCCTCAGCCTGTAGTCAGAGCAGAGCTGCTCCAGCCCTTGTGTCATCTTTGTGCCCTCCTCTGGACTCAGTGGGACAATGGGAGACGAGCCATGCCACAAGCTGATGAGGCAGAGTGCAGCAATGATCCTTTTCTATTTTATTAAGGTCTGTAGACATAACTTGAGTGGGATCTTCAGCGAGCAGCCACAACACCTGCTGTGAAGAATCCTACTACTGAAAGCAACAGCAGCAGAAGCACTTCTTGACCATTGTTTGGTGCTTCACAGTTCATAATAACTGAGCCCCAAACCATATTGCCTTGGTGAAGGCTGAAACCAGCTGAATACCCCAAGTGGTATCACCACACTGCACAGCAAATTCTCTATTAAATCTTGCAGACCAAAACAAACAAACACTGCTGAAGTGCTGTCAAATCACACTCAGTCTGCTGCACCACAAGTGGGAAAGACAAGCTCCAGGAAATTGTATCTTTGAAAAAAACCAAACAAACCAAGAGAAATAATTTTCAAACAATGAAGTGATTTGGGGGTTGAGGCTGTTTTGTGTGGGTTGGGGTGTTGTTTGTTTGGTTATTTGTGGGGTGTTGGTTGGTTGGTTGTTGCTTTGGTGGGTGGTTTTGGTGGTTTTTTTTTTTTTTTGGGGGGGGG